>OOFC01017852.1:2508-21522 GCA_900323345.1 Pseudochromis fuscus
CATTATGATGCAGATGTAGTGAGCAAGTCGGATATGCCCTTTTGCCATATCTGTTTGAGTGAACTTGAATGAGGAAGCTAACGGATGACTCTGTGTGTGTGTGTGTGTGTGTGTGTGTGTGTGTGTGTGTGTGTGTGTGTGTGTAGTACAAAGACATGAAGGGTTACATTTAGGCTAAGATAAGGGCAGAGGTTGGGCAAGTAGAAGTTTTAGTTGTCTCCAGGAGATGAATGGAAGTCAGTGTTGTGTAATCTGAAATGATGGTTACAGCTGTGTGTGTGTGTGTGTGTGCGTGTGTGTGTGTGTGGTACAATGACATGATAGGTTACATTTAGGCTAAGATAAGGGCAGAGGTTGGGCAAGTAGAGGTTTTAATTGTCTCCAGGAGATTAATGGAAGTCAATGTAGTGTAATCTGAAATGATGGTTACAGCTGTGTGTGTGTGTTTGTTCTTGTACGTAGTACTTTCTTGAGGACCGCTGTGAGATTTAAACCAACAGAGTGAGGACACTTTTGGGAAGTGAGGACATTTTGGCCGGTCCTCACTTCTTCACAGGGCTGTTTGAGGGTTAAAATTTGGTTTTAGGTTTAGGGTTAAAATTATAATTGGGTTAGGTTTAGGGTAAGGGTTGGGGCTAGACATTTATTTGTGATGGTTAGGGTTGGGGTAAAGGGCTAGGAAATGCATTATGTCAATGAATGTCCTCAAAAAGATAGAAGTACTAATGTGTGTGTGTGTGTGTGTGTGTGAGGAGAATAGGCAATACCAGAGGTGTGGAATCATGACGATGCACATGACATCAACCTGTCATACATGATGGCTGCTATGACTGATGCCTCAGTGTAACAGCTATTACTGGCAGCTGGTGACAAATCACCAATTTGAAGGAAATTCCTCGGAGCCAAATTGGATAAAAATCTTGAGTGAAGCACATTTTTCAAAAGGTCATGTGTGCATCTATTCTCCCGTGCAGCATCTGTGTTGTTGGCTGTATTATTGTGATCACATTAGCTGTTAATTTCAATTGTTTTTTTTTTTGTTTTTTTTTTAACCAGCTCTCATCTCACACAGTCATTGTGCAGCGTTGGTCTAGAGGCAAAGCTTATGTAACTGTGAAGCATAATTCATACCAGTCAGATCTGACCCTCATGCTCTGTAGGCACTGTGCAAGACAGATAATGAAAAGCCACTGCATCCCACATGTAACAGAGTTCAGTGATATTTATAAAGTAAGTCCTAAAGATACTGTGCTCACACTCTGAAGGCTTTCACAAACACAACTCCTCGTGCTCTCACAAGTCTGATCTCGCCTAATCTTATGTGATTCAACATGACAAGTAAATACATGAAGCATAGGTAAAACATATTGATTGAATTTCACAAGTTGTCAATAATTGATTTATTTATTGTTATTAATACACCGTGTATAATCTGCATATTATTAATGATTAATTGTGCATGACATTTAATATAATGTGTGCAACTGCAAGGGTGGAACAGAGTTTTTGGAAACAAGAAAACTTTCTTTCTGAATCATTTCAAAGAGGATGTAATGAACACTTTGCATATTTTTCTCTGTGTGAAAGAGAAGATGTTTGCCCACTGGTCACGAGGGTATTCTTCTAATCTGAGGCAAAAAAAGGCTTGAGTGGAATTTACTGCCCACTGGGTGACTCATTTCATTAAAATCTCAACAAATGATGGTCTAAGTGAAGAGCAACAGAGGGTGTATGTTACACAGGAGCCATCTTCCTCTACCTTTTAATTTTAGTCTTAATAATGAGTAAGACAAAAAAAAAGCAACATTTAGAATCTATTCCAGATGTTTTCATACAAACTGATGTAAAAAGCTGATAAGACTCAAACAAAATAGAGTTAATGTTATGTTGAAATGGGAAGATTATTGCAAAACAGAAATGCATAAAATGACTGGGAATGTATTTGTCTCGCAGTAAAGGTTGCAGAAAGATGCTTGGGAATCGCTCAATACCTGGACTGACAGGAAATAAATCTCAGTGGGAAAGTGAAAAGCAGCCCCCTTATTAACACAACACCTCGAGAATGACCTTTGACCCCGACTGCTCCAGTGGAGCTGCTCACTTTCCTGCAGGTCAGACTGTGCTGTGACTGTTTTTAACAGTGTAAATGAACAGGGTCTTTCTGAAAAACAGAGGTTTCCTCTCAGTAAAATAAATACACTTAAAAAAGGAGGTTACTTTTTGTATGTATTTGGATCTTGAGTCCTTCTTACCTCAGTTTGGAGGATCTGTTGCCAATATTTTATTTCTATTAATTCACCATAATATAACTTGTCGATTTAATACTGATAAAAAGAAGTTGTAGGTCACATAATAAAGTGTAAATGTATTGATCTTGCACTGTTGGCAGCTAGGAAGTGCACAGCTATCCACTGGAAACCAATTCTTATTCCAAGTTATTTACAGTGGAGGATATTTAGAAAGTAGAGCAGCATTGTCACCTCACAACATCAAGGTTCAGGGTTCGAGCTTTGTGCCTGTGCAGGTTTTCCCACAGTACTGTAGCTTCTTCCCACAGTCCAAAGAGAGGCTTGTTAGGTGAACTGATTACTCTAAATTGACCACAGATTGAGTGAGTGTTGTCTGTCTGTGTGTGTTAGCTGGATGGACTGCCAGTCTGTCCAGGCTGTACCCCACTGCTCCAGCCCCAAGAAGATGATTATATATTAAAAAATAATAATTATCTGAAATATAGATCTTTATGGTGATAAACTTTACCTGTTTTTTATGTTTATATAGTGATGAGAGCTATGCTATGATCACACTTCTGTTAATATTTCAGTCTCAATTCTATGTGTTGGGGCTTTGTGTTTGCAGTGCTGAGGACATTCAGTTTGATGTTGTACTTTGGCATGGCAGAGAATGGCAAATGAAGACAGGAAATTGGAAATACAACCACCAACACTTTATGAAAGATGATAATGGCACTGTGTAATCCACTCTGGTGCTTACTCTAGCAGGAAAATTGTGCGTCCAGTAATCTACAAACTGATATTTTGTCCAACACAATACAAAGCATGGATTCTAATGCAATTTTTGAATTTAAAAAAAGTTAAATTTTGATCAAACTAGAGACAGACCATTTTCTCATAAGACATTCAGATATGGAGAAATCAAATCCTTGGTTTTCTCCTGAAATATTGGTAGTTTTTCAAAGTACATTCAGAGCGTGGGCCAAAGCCAGAGCCGCTGGCTCCCCGGACTGTTGGCAGAGCTTCAGGCTGCTGAGAAATAAATTTGTGAGAATGATCAGGAAAGAAAAACTGGACTTACCTGATTTCTCTGTCAAGCTGCGTCAGGAGCCAGAAGAGTTACTGAAACATCACAAAAGTTTCCATATCTCTCTAAATTCAACATTGGGATAATACACTTGGCCAAACTAAATCCATAATGATGATTCTTTTATCAACTATGACATGTATGAACTACAAACAGGATTTTTTTTTTTTTTAGTCATAAGTATGATAATACAGCTTTAAAATGAAAGTGAAACTTATGGATGACTTAATAACTTGAATGGATATCTCTTATTTTGAAAAATATATGTTTATATGAGGAGAGTTAAGTTTTTAAGGATTCAGAAAGTCTCATTCAGAATCATATTTGCAAAAGAGACCCAAAAACAAAATAAATCTATATACACAAGGTCACAATGATGGAAATGTTGAAGTCTCTCAGATGCATGAATTTTGTTGAGTTGCAGTTTTTTCCTGTAGTACACTACACATAGTACTAGAACCACTCAGTTAAATCCTTAGTGGATTTGTTTATTTCGTATACAATCCAATTTCCTTAGATTTTTTTTTTTTCTTTGTGAAAGCAGCTATCCAACAGCATGACAGGGAACTACGCAGGCACAATATTCAATGTGAAATACTTTGTTTTTTACACTCTGTTGGATTTTGTGACTCTTGTCGTCTGTGTTGGGGGATTACTGCGAGACACACAGACAGGAGAGCTCCTGAATGGGCTGATGCTGTAGGAGAAACTTGTTTCTGGGATTTTGCTCATCATTGTCTGATACAATTCATCATTGTTGTTACATAAAAAAACAACAACAAAAAAAAACCTTGTACACAGAGCAAGCATGGAGGCAGGTTCTGCAGGAATCATCTGATTGGTTGAGGGAAACAGCAGCAGATGGAGTCAAAGAATGAAAGACTTAATGCAATAGAAACAGTGTTTTGGTTTTTTTTTTACTCATATTTTGATTTGCTGAAGAAAACCTAGGGCTTGTTTGAATGTCTTTGCTTAAAATGCTTAAAAGTCACCAGCTTCTCTTTTTTTTCCTGCAGCCTAATCTTTCTGACTTTTAAACAAGCCTGCTGAAATTCAGTGACCTAGTAATACCCCTTTGCTGCATCAAAGGTCGCTGGTATATTTGTCAGCGGATATTTGACAGCTTTTTTTTACAACATGCTGTTACAGAAACTCAAAGACGATGGTTGCATTTGTAAAAAAAATAAAAAACAAATTGAACTGCTGTGGTAAATAAAGCAAATATGATGATGACTCATGAATGCAAACACATGTTACAAGAAGAAAATACCTGCAGATCTGTATGTGGGTCAGACTGTATGTCAGTGGTCAGCGTTCATTACCGCGTCTTAAAAACCTTAAATAAAGCAAAACAAGCTGTGAAGAAATGGCACCATCTGCTCCAAACTGTTTGCAGTGATGGGCATCCGAGCTCTCACACAGCAGCCGCTGTAAACAGCAAACGGAGGAAGCGATGCTGCAGAGTGGGACAGTCACTGTTTGGTTGTCAATGTCTGTGCCTCAGTGAGATTATGTAAGGAGGGGATTATGTAAGTCAGGAAATTCACAGTAACACCTGACCTATTGTGGCAAATCCTGCTGATGCTGCAGGTGAGAGATAAAGAGAGAGACACAGACAGTGACAGAGAGAGAGAGACAAAGGAAAGACAGAGACGCACAAAGATGAAAGTAGTGGTCACACCCAACATGGATGGTTTGAAGAAATGTGCTCTGAGTTTATTCAGACTGATAACTCCAAACCAACATTGATTAATCACAGGATGTTATGACTTGGATTTGTGGCACGTGCATAGAAACAGGATAAAATGAAGCCCTTCACCTGATTCATGTACAAATTGGATTTATAGGATTGTGCTTTAAAACATAAATGCATTTTCTGGACAATGTTATGATTACATTTTTGATTAAATTAAGGAGGAACGTTTAAGTAACAGCGCATGGAAGTTAATTTATCTGGAAAATCACAAAAAATATCAGCAAAATCTTCACTGCTGAACATCCTATCCTGCAGTTCAGCTTCTGCTTTTAACAGTGACAGCAGCAAGAGCTCTGGTTGGAAAAAATGGTGGTCTTTGTTTGACACAGAAAACAATACATCTGCAATGACTCAAAACTCAAGACAATTACACATTTTTTAACTTTACTTGGATCGTAATCTGTTCCCAGTCTAAACCAAATCTATCCACACACACGAGTCAGGAGGAAAACCAGAGTTTCCTGTGTCAAGGTTGTGCACTTTGTGCGCCCATCATCCACGCTGACCAACTCCCTTTGACACAACCACCCCCAAAGGGTTGCTAAAAAAAAAAAAAGGAAAAAAAAAAAACATGCAGTGGATTTGTGAAACCTCAAACAGACACAGTCTCTGTCAAATCTAAAGGATGAGAGCCCACCATAGTATCTTAATTACACTTTGAGTTTCAGTTAAGGACACTAAAAATAAATCCGTCATCATACATCAGATGATGCTGCAACCTGATGTGTATGAGAGATGTCCGTCTGGCCGTCATAATCAAAGTAATGACATGATGCTGGGCAGGTGTGTTGAAGATGTTTCCTCCCATCAGCAGTTCCAACAAAGCACAACATTAAGTATCAACACAGTCATTTGCAGTAAGCTACAGTACATTGCCAGCTGATACGTCCAAGAGTGTGAGAGAGAGAAAGCTGAGAGTGGTGTGCACTCTCACTTTACTGACCGATAAGCTCTTTTAGACACACTCGAGCTGGATTTACACACAGTGACAGTTGTTACTACATGTTGTTGCAGTGCAGCTTGTACAAGATCAAATATTTGAATGTCCTAAACGAATTATGATGCCTGAATTGCATAAGCAAAAAACAAAAAAAAAGACCCTTTGTGACCCTCCCTTTGTTTTTCATCTACAGAAGTCTGATTACCCTCCCTCCAGCAGAAATAAAAAACACTCTTATTTGACCTCACCCCCTCTCAAGCAGAAAAGCCAAAAAAGACAATCTAATGACAGTAAAAACATGCACAACGGTTAATAAGTGTAGGGAAGAGCAGTCTTTCTTCTTAGTATCGAGGCCGGCACTATGAGATAAGTCTCATCTAACACCAATTTACAGAGTGTCCTCGTGGGTCATCACCGTGGCATGAAGTGCATGTGTGTGTGTGTGTATGTCTCAGTAGTTTTTGTGCAGATGTGTGTGTGTGTGTGTGTGCTTGTTAAGCCTGAGGGGCAGCAGACAGAATGACAGAAAAGAAGATAAGCTGCAGTGACCTCCCTCCTTTCCTCTTCCTCTCTGCCTGTTTAACCTTCCTGTCTGACCCATGGGATGTGTGCTTGCTATGCTGCGCCACTCTGCAGTGAGAGCGTGCTAACAAATTTTAAGCTGCAGATGCTGCAGGTGGAGCACAGACTTATGAAAGAGGGTGTGTTTGTGTGTGTTGTCTGGTGACAGATGTGATTTTTGTTTTTCATCAGTGAGCACATAGAAAAATTGTTTCCAAATATCTCCATGTGTGTGTGCTGTTTCTGTGTTAATCCCCCAATGCCCTGCATATGAAGATCTATACAGGGGGTGCTGATATCAATTAATGTTGGTTTGCAAAACATCAAATTGTGTCCATTGTTTGGTTTGTTGATCCGAGGAAGCTCTGCCAACAACCCCTGAAGTGAAAAAAAATCTACACAAGTTTGTTGAAAAGCTGTGCTAAAAGCTATATTTTTTAATATGTGTTTTCAGTTGTGATTAGTACCAATTAGAGAGCCACAGCAGTCCGTGTAGGCCACGTAATGTAGCTTTTTATCTCATGCATTTGTCATATTCTTGGCATGGTGGCGTACATATTGTCGGAGCCAAATTTGCAAAAATTAAACAATGAAATCTGAAGTTTAATTTAGGAAGAAAAAAAACGTGAAAATGTGCTGGAAATGACTAAAGCCCAGAGATTTTCTATTGTTCTCTAACGCATACACACTGTGTTTATCATTATATACTACGATGGTATGATATAGGTTGTATTAGATGAGGTTGCAAAATGGTAATGCTGGATTTGTGCATTACCGCATTGTGTATTATCTTTGTCCTACAATTGGAAAATTGGGTGGGATGCACTGGATCATTGATGCCAACAAGCCTGCCAATCTTCCCTTCACCCACTCTATAAAAATCCTGTCGTCATTGCTGTGAGGAGGAAGCAAAGAGAGAGTTTCGTGAGTTGCCTGAAGCAAAATTTTTTGAATTCTATGTGAGTTTCTGACAGACTAAATGCTACAGCTTCAGGATCTGGACTATGGTCCATCTTCCTTTGCATTTTTTGTTTTTTACATTTCCTAATTCTCTTCCTCCCCTTTATAATTACCATTTTTATCTACATCCAATTGCATGGTTTAAGAATAATGTAATATTCAATGCTGTGTAATGCAGTATTTGTGGTACATACTCTATAACACTATACATTTTAAATCAGTGGTTGTGGAAAGAGATAAGACTTCAAGCCTGAGCCCGCACGGTTTTCATAACTTCAGAGGATGTTATTGACCTACATTAACTCCTGTGTGGATAACTCTGACTCTTACCCTACAATCCCAACCTAGAGTTAATATCAAAGCAAGTCTTGATTGCAAGATTTAATGATATATATTAGAGGCACTCACTTTGTGTGAGCACAAAGTGATCACATATATGTCCCCACAACAATGCAAGTGTAAAACGCACAGCCACACACACATGCACCAGTAGATACACAGTGTTAGTGTGATTTATGTGCAGCTCTGCTTGGAGATCCTGGTAAATGATGCATCAACTCTGGTTCTCTGCATGTGTGTGTTTACGTCTGCTGGACTGCTGGCTATCTTGTTAGAAGAAAGAATTGAAACTGTAACTTCTCTCTCCCACTGAGTTTCTCTCTACCTATTTTTCTTAACTACCTCCCATGCTGGGCAACATTTTGTGATATGCCTCTGTATGTGTGTGTGTGTGTTCAAGCCTCAATTTCCTTGTCAGACCCTGCACGATTTTGAGCGGTTGTTCCTAAAATGTGCGTCCAGCCATGAGGACATTTCTCTCGCAAAATTTGCTGCATCTGTTTTTTGCATATGCACGCACGTGTGTTGTCTGCATGGGTTCGCCGTCTCGTTTAGCCGACCGTCCGACAGCGTTGCGGTGAAAGACGGCACACTTGTCAGGCAAAAGGCGAGCTCCAACATATCAGACACATGGGGTTCCCAGCAGGAGAGATGTAATGGAGTTCACTTGCCTGTGCACACGCTCACACAACCACCCACAGATGTTTGTGCTTCCCTCTCTCCGGAGACACTCGTTGATATAATGCATTCCCCAGCATCTCGCCCCTCACTTAACCTAAACCTAATTCTAACCTTGATCCTAAAATCAAGCCTTAACCTTCAAACAGACCTTTGAAGGTGTGTCAGAAAGTGTTGACCACCAACATTTTCTGATGACTGTGTGTGCAAAATGACGCACACACATAATGTTTCCATGGCTTCAGAGGATACTGCATTGATTTACATTAATTTTCTTGAGAAAATGTAATGATTTACATTTCACCTATCATTAAGATCTGCCCCACTCACTGTAAACAGATTTAGGTCCCCACAACATGAGTGATACCAGCACATGCTCACACAGACTCTGAGGAAGAGAAATAGCCACAGGCAAAGAATAAAAATACCAGGTTGTACGTGAGGCAGCTCTGGTGCTAAATAATCAAACAAACCAAACCATACTCCGATTATGCAACACACACTAGGAGTAATAATCACATTAGTAACTTTGAAAATTAAATAAATTGCAGCTGTTTTTCCACTTTATTGATTAGTTGAGCTAATTGACTCACTGGGTGGTTACTAAAGCTGTGGTTCATAAGCCCAACATGAGTCACTTGTACTAAGCCTCTCGGTACGTGCTGTGCCAGGTCTTGTGCTTATCATCTTGTGCTAATTTCTCGTCATATGCTTCATCTGTACAGGAAACTTTTAACCATTTGAGAAACGTCTTTAGGAATCAGAGAGAAATTGTTACCGCATGTCTGAGTCAGGAGGTTTTTAGCCTAGCTTACTGGGAAATTTTAGCATTTTTATCGTAACACATTATCAGATAAACCAGTTGGCAAAGGGCTCAGGAAACACATTTTCACTTAAAGAGCCAGATTTATAATCTCACATTAAGTGCTTTATCTGGGAGGGTACAGTTCACTTTTAATCTTTTTTTATTTCATCTCATAAGCTTTAAACATAGTAAATGACTTGAGCAAATTAGCATGTTTGACATATATGACCACTGGTGTAATTAAAACTTTATGGCGGCAATATTTACGTAACTCTTTGCAGGAGTCTGTATTGTGTGAGTCATCAGTTTCAACATAAGTGTTCTGTGTGTCACCTACATTTTTATTCAGTATGACAGTGTTGGTGATGAATCATGCACCTCTGACAAATATTCTTTTTGTATGTACTCTTATTTATTTCGCTTACCTCAAGGGGTGGGGAGTCCAAAATTGTAAGTCAGCTATATTTATACAGCAGTTTGGCTTGTCAGACGGGGCTTAAAAATTACCAAAAATGTAGACACAAGAAACAGTGCCAGGGTGTGTGTGTGTGTGTGTGTGTGTGTGTGTGTGTGTGTGTGCCTATGTGACTGTGCATGCATTTCAAGCTTTCTACACTTAATCTCCTTTCTGCCACTTCAGCAGGCAGTATCAGTTGTACACTTGGCTTCGATTTGATCATGCAGTGCATTTAATGTTCGACTTGTTGTTTACTCCCTGATTTTTTTTCCCCCCCTTTCTTAATCACTATTACATACTGCTTTGCAAGTCCTTTTCTAGTCCAGCAAGCAATACATTTACAAGTGTGATTATTGTTTTTTTAGTATTAATATTATTGTTGTAGTAATATGTATACAGCAATACAGAATTTAGAATAATGAGGTGAATATACAAACTTTAACTGAAGGAGAAATCTTTATTCTTGTCACTGCAACACAGTACACACACAACAAAACTGAACAAGCGAGCCCCTGCCACCCTTGTTTAATAACTGCAGGCAGTGTATTGTTGTGTACATTTACCTGGAGGTATTATTCAGTTATGATGGAACAAAAGATGTTTGTTACCTTTGTCAAGCAAGGTGTTTTCGCCCATGTTGCTGTGTTTGTCTGCCTGTCTGTCCATCTAGCAAGACTAGAAAAGTTAAGATCTCTTTTGTTGTTGTTGTTGTTGTTTTGAGAGAGAGGCTATTACCCAAGGAACAAACAAAAACATTGTGGGAAAGATCAGACAATGGGATACCGTCTGCAAAAAAATAATAATAATAATAATAAATCCCCAAATCCAACAGAATCCCTATCTGGGCAAATGTTTTTTGAAATTCAAATGTTGTCGTGTATGCCCATGTATACAATAATAATAAAGAAATCTTCAATCTTTGATGTTTTATGAATTTCTAACTTTGTCACATCTTAATTGATTTAATTGAAAATCTAGTCAGACATAGAGGATGATAATGTCTCCAAACTAAGACATTTTGGTGGAGATCAGACATTGACAGTGTCTAGTTTTGAATTTAACTATAGACACATACAAATGAAGCGATGCGATAGGCTGGCAACCTGTTCAGGGCGTACCCCGCCTCTGGCATAGGTTGCAGCAGCCCCCTGCGACCCAAGTGTGGAGAAAGCAGGTACAGATGATGACTGACTGACATAAAAATGAATGACACTGACAAACACCACCACTAAGACCTGTAAGTACAAAACCTGTTTTTACTGTGTGTTTGTATCTGACTCCTTTTCACTGTAGCATGTGTGTAACCTATAACATGTGTGGTTGTCTGTTGGTGAACTACAGGTTTAGTAACATGTATGTACATGCACTCACACACATGTAGACTCGTATATCTGTCAATCTGTCTCTACCTGCATCACCTGTCAACTCATAAACTACCAGTCGTAACAGCGTACATATAGAGGGTGATTTATTGCCCCAAGGTAAATGCAGGACATGTAGACATGTACGATATGTGCAGAACAAACCATACAGAGCATTTCCTGCTTGAATTCTTTACTTATTAAAGTGCATATTTTGAAATGGGCAAGTGAGGAAAAAAACTTGACCCCCTCATTCATTACACTGATATGAAAATATTTTCTCTTACAACGGCACAGCTCTGAGGATGGTATCAGTGGATTCTAGTTGTGGCAAAGTGGGTCGGTTAGTAGGTTTACCACTTTGTTCCCCACAATAGCTCAACAGCTATTGATGGATTACTATTAATTTCCATGGTCCCTGGAGAATTAATCCTGATAACTTTGTGGATGACCTCAGTTCAACACCTGCAGATCAAAGCATTGACTTGTCCCGGGAAACATCTTAACACTGAGAGAAAAATAAGAGAGGACAGGCTGTAATTTGCTGTGATGTTGAAATTGCTTGTGGGAGTTTGTTACGCATACCAAGCTAGCAACGTGTCACCTCAACATGATATAAAAAGAACACAAATTGTCGGGCTTTGTAGGTACAGGAGCTGGTAGGAGGACTTCGAATGGCCATTAGCTGCAGTTGGATGCAACAGAGCATGACAGGGAAGTCTTCAACAGCGCAGAGGTGGGACGCCTCGCTGTACCAACAGGGGCATACGGTTGAAATCCAGATGTTAATGTGCAAATTTGTTGCTCAAAGTGCTCAGGAAGTGATCACTTTTCTATGCACAACATATAGAAGCCATCAAGCTCTAAAGTAGACAACAATCTACCAGAATCAGCCCAATTTATCCTCTTTCAGTTCCTCCATGTTCCTGTTTTACATCCATCCTCACTTCGACATTTTACTTATTCTTTTTCCCTTCCCCGAATTCCCCTCATCCATCCCCGTCTTCCCACCCTCAGCTTGCTTTTGTTTGCTCTCCTGATCAACCCTCAGCCCTCCCCAGCCCTCCTCTCTCTCTCTTAGTTAATCATTTTGATTGGATCGATCAATATCAGGAAGTGGAGTTGCACAACAAAGCATTTCGTCTGTGCGCTCACTGCCTCAGCACAAATTCAACAAACACTAAATTAAGAAAATTTAAGCAGCAGGCTGATATGGAATCATATTCTATTACAGCAAATTAGAGATAAAAACATTCAAGAATAAAGGACTAGTTGTTGTTTTTCATAATAAATGCATTTGCAAAATGACCAACATGTCAGGCTCCTGAAATTATTTCTTCTGTGGATCAATTAAATGCGGAGTGGCTCGCCCAAAAGCTCAGACCTACTTTGTTCTTTGAAATTCATGTCTGAGCATTTGCCCACAAAGAGCTCATTGTTTGTTTATTTATTTATTTATTTAATGTGTAATGACTTACAGTCCTCACTGTAAATCCAACAAAAGGAAGGTCATTAGGAGAGCGGGATTCTGCAAGCTCATCAAATGTGCCACTGCGATGTCAGCTACAGGTATATAGGCTATTGGCTGGTTTTATGTCTAGCAGGGTATGTGTAATTAACAACCCTTCTGGTGGTGTCAGTCACATGATTATTCTTTGGTGCCTCCTGTGAATGTGATGTGTGTTGCCAACAATGTCCTGTAGTTTGTTACGGGCATGAATAACATCTGGGAAGATTGTAGAGTCTCGTTACAGAGGAACATGTCTCGTATTTTATCTCCCACATCAACAAGGGGTGTAACAAAAACTCCCTGAGCTGAGACAAACAAATGTCTGAATGTTGGAAAGAGCTGTTGCATGTACACAGCATTTATTTCAACATGGTGACAGATATTTCAACTGATGGATCTGTTTGCTGTTACTAAAGGAGTCTCCAAAGTGATTCTTATGGAAATTAATACTTTTTCTTTTCTTGTGAACTCCAGTAAATGTGTAGGTTTAAACCTGTGCTTAACATGCTTAATTCAGTAAAAGTCAAGGCTTACAACACTCAACAAAAGTTCAACAAGCCAACAAGCATAAGTGGTTTTGAAAGATTATTGGTGACATTACAGTTGTGTTGGGTGCTGGTTTTATCGTAGACTTTATACAGAGGCAACTGGGGCTTAAAAACAAGGTCGATGTGGAACTGAAAAAAGTGCAATACTCCCGACAGCCACTAGATGCTGTTTCCAAAATAACTCTGACTCCAATTGACTTCAGTTCAAAAATCATCATTGAGGATCGTGAAAGTTTTTTCCACAAGTTATTCTGATATCATCAGCTAAAGTTAATTCTTCTTATCAGTGATCTGATGGTCTGTCCAAGAAAGACAAACATCATTAATCCTTTAATTTCAAGCGTCTCGTCTGCGACAGGTCTGCACGTGTCTTTGGATTACCGTAATTATGTCACAGTTTGCGCAATCAGAAAAAATTCATGGTTCAAAGAGCTGAAATGTTGCACTTTACAGTGAATATAGTGTAATTACGGTAATTTCACCAGTTCCTCTCCCAGAAGCCGGCAAAACAACTGATTTACTATATATTACGTGTTGTCAGAGTGTGATAACGCTGAGTGACGCTGAAGCTAGAATAGCAGAAAAACACGAAAACGGATTTTGATTTTAGAGTTTAAATGAACAAAAACACTGCAACTGCACATGAATGTTAGTCTTTGCATGTTAAATTTGAATTTCAAAATAAGCATAAAAAGTCCAGGTGGAAATTTGCAGGCTCAGGTGTTAAAGGGTTAAGTAGATATTAGACTTCAAAAAGAGGAAGATTTAGGGGCGTGGTTAGTTTGATGGACATGGTCTCCATTGAGAGCAGCATTGAAGTCACGTGTCATACACATTGGACAGTGACCTCTGATTCTTCCTCACTCCTCCCTTCATATCCAAATATGGGCGCTTCAAATGCCATACTCCTGGCTAAAAATGCGAGTCCACAAACCACTGGGTGACGTCACATTAGCTTCATCCATTCTCTATACAGTCTATGGGTTTCACCTTAAAATGAAGTTGTATCTGGACATATGTGTGTCCCAAGATGTCAGTACTTAACTTTGGTGAGAGCAGCGTTATCATGTAAATCAAGGTCCATTTAAAAAATATATCATCTAATTTATAATTAACTGTAGCTTCATGTTAACATACCAAGAATAATAAAACATGCTTTACACTCTTCCAGAGCTATCACTGTTTACTGCTGTTTAATGCACCAAAATAAGTCATGATGTGATTCTTTACGCAGGAAAAACAATAGAAAATTTTGAGACATGAAGATCCATATATTCCTCAAAATGTTGCACTCAGCACGTTCATGTGAAAAGTGACAGAAAAGGTTCAGTCAAGAAGTAAAGCTGACAGCTAGAGAGAGAAGTTCAAACCCCGGCTCCTTTCTCACCTCCACTCAGCTGGTCACCTCAGCCGTGAAGCAGGTGTGAATGTCAAATCATTGGTTTCGGAAAGTTACATTAAGGGTCAGACTCAGCCCCCAAACATAATGCTTCAAAGGTGTTAGCGGGGAAGGTGTTTCCAAAATTATTCAAGTGTCCACCAAGCAGCTCTGATAAAGTGTGAAAAGTCTCTGAATAAGTTTTCTTTATTTTTCAATATGTTTTCTGGTAGTGTTGTTTCAAAATATGGTGAACTCTAGATGTGGCCTGTATAAATGTCTTACATCTTAGCAGCACATGCAGGCTGGATGTAGTTTGAAAAATAATTGACACACACATAAAATTTCATGTATTCTTTTCTTCTCTCTCTTGCATTGCTTTGCACATTTGTATTGTAGTTCACTGCTATATATTCTATTGTATTATTTGCAGAGTGTCACAGCACTGAATGCAGTTTTCATGTACTGTCTGGTTTATCAATCTCATGTTTCCTTGTGCAGCATCTCACAGTTTGATCTCTATTATTCATATGTCATTTAGCTGTGTTTTAAAGCCTTTTTTCTAGTGGGATTCCCCAGTTTTCTCAAGTATCTTATAATGGAAATGTCCCTTTAGGTGTGTTGACACTGTGACAGAGGTAAGAAAGAGAAAAAGCGCATTTCTTCTTCCCTTGTTTACACCCTCATTATACCCAGGTGGAATACCATTCAAAAGGTAAGATGGAGGTTAAAGGGGAAGAGCGAGAGAAAGCGGGAAGAAAGAGAATATAAATGAGAGAGGAAGAAATTAAGCCACAGGAAGGAGCGAGAGGTTTACATGAGGGGAAGGAGGAAGAGCGGGAGAAGCACTAACTGAGGTAGAGAGCAGGTTGTTGGCTGAGCTCCAATGAGCTCATTGAAGAAGACCCTGCTGTCAACTTGTATCAATGTGACAGACAGCAGGCCTGCCACTGGGGGGCCTGCTTCGATACAGACGTGCACACAAACATGACATGCAAACATACACACACGCACATCACATGTACACCTGAGAGCACAAGGAAATATGGAGGAAGTTGTGGGTTATACATATACATGCACCGGTTGAAAAAGCATATTATGCATAAGCAGATGCACACACAAACATACTAATCTCACAGAAAACATGCCTGGACACACATGTGAACACGTCTGCACATAGGAACAGAAATGGCATCTAACATACACACAGACCTATCATGATACACATATGTCTGCAGAAACTGAAAACTTGCAGACAAGCACATATATTGTTTGTAGGTCTACTCAACACAACCACACACGTGCATATTTACCAATATATAGAGACACATGCATGTAAACACACATACGATAAGTCAACATATTTTAGTTCAGGGGCCACACGCAGCCCAATTTCATCTCAAGTGGACCAGAAGATTAGATTAAAATAAAATAGCATAATATAATAACAACTTCAAAGATTTTCATAACAGGTACATTTTGAAACCGTACGTTTAAGGAACTCTCCTTTTACCAATCACTTTATAAACCTAAAATTTCATAAGAAAATTAGGTGCTATTTCAACAATATCATGCCTGACATAAAGTGTTTCACGATTCATGATTAAAACAACTGAATCCTGACCACCTGATCTGAATCACCACACCATACAAACTAAAATTGGAGCTATTAATGAAGATTTTTGGCCCTGTGCCTTGTAAATGTACAAAATGTATACATAAAAAAAACATAAAATATGTGTTAAACTGCACTTAATGTCTTCTATTTAATTTTTTCTCTTTGCAAATTCACCCCGCAGGCGGGATTGGACCCTCTGGTGGTCCAGTTTTGACCCACAGGCTGTTTGGTTGACACCCCAGGTCTATACTTGTGAGGAATATCAAGCACCCTTACTTTGCCATCACTTTTACAAATATACCGCAAAAAGCATGTAAGTAGATGGGGGAAAAAAAGGTAGATTAATTAACACATACCTGTGCGTGAAGACAGACACACACAGAAGCTAACTATCGTTTGCCCGATCACTCAGGGATGTCTTTCTTGCAGCTTGATAAGACACATTGCCTCTGCTTATCCCTCTGTGTAATAAGATCCCATGACAACCATCTGTCTCCAGTCTCTGTGACTCTGTGTGGGCGTTTGTGTGTGTGGGTGTGTGTGTGTATAAATGACATCTCCTGCTCTCTGCCTTCCCTCTTTGTTTCTGATAATGATGACACCTCTGACCTCCCACGCTCCAGTCTGCCCTCCAGGTCTGTGTAACCAATCAGGGCGGGAGTTGCTCTGTGAGGGAAATCCTGTTAGAACCCTTATCAAGCAATTAGAAAAAGCCCGATGGGAACCCCGGTGGACTGAGATGGAATCCTGATCAGTTCTACAGAACCTCCCAGATAGATAGAAATTGTTTGTTTCACCCTGTGACAGTGTGTGTGCATGTGTGACACAATGAGAGGATCTGTGTGTGCATTTCAGGCTGTATGTCTGTCATGAGGCAGGCAGGCTAAATAGAGGCAGCAAAGCCATTACCGTACAGCATCACGGATCGATATCCAAACCCTTTCCCAGACCTCCTTCTTGCCTGACTAGTTATCTGTCATCAACCTTGCTGTTACAGATTTCCTGTTGTCTGACATGCTCTCAGCATGTGGCCAGATTTTGGATGTTCGCCTCGGGGCTCAACATGTCCTGTCATGTTTTATTTATATGTACATCAAAAATAAACATGGTAACTAGCAAAAAAATAAATAATGAATAAAATCTCAATAAATGCAAAACAAGTATAAATGCAAACATTTTATAGTTGTAAAGAATCTCAGAATCTTCTCAACAAAATAAATGTTTAAGATTAAGATTGCTCAAGTTGCTTTGTCTTTCTACCTCACGCCTGTCTCACGTCTAAAGCTGTTATTGCACTTTACTTTAGGTTGGTGTAGACCTGTGAACTACAGCCCACAGAGATCAGCCAAGCAAATCACAACGGGGGCGATCTTGTAAGATCAAGAATGAATTCCCAACAAAAATGTGAAAAAAACAAAAGCGTGGGATGAGCTTTACAACCATGACCACAGCTCCGGTGTCAGCTGAAAACAATGGTTGGCTTAACAGAACCATTACTTAATACTGATGAGGGTTAGGGTAAAAAAAAAATAACAATAATAAACTCTTGCAGTGGAAATATAATGGAAATGAATAGTACATTCACACACCACAAAAAGAGTGAATATTGAAGCATCCAGTTAAACTTTAGGCTACGTTCAGACTGCAGGTTAAAGTGACTCAAATCCAAATTTTTTGCCACTATGTGACCAGTATCTGATCTTTTCATGACAGTCTGAACAACACAGATCCACTTTTTTCAAAGGCCACTTGGATATGTGGTCCTAAATCAGATACATATCTGATCTTTTGCCATCTGACTTCTGTCTGAACGGCCAGGTCGCATTTATCTGACCTACACGTCACAATAGGCGACAAACGTCTTTAATCTCCATAACTCCATATCAATAAAGCCTCTCACATCACTATCCCACCACTCCTGGCTGTGACCCTGCACCCATGTGTTTCTCTGGATGGATGTTGCTGCCACTGCCCCACAAAACACCATGGTCAAAAACTTGGCTCTCTTCCTTTTCAACCTTCTTAAAATCAGGTTGTTAATGTGCTTGCTCTAGTTGGACAATATTAGAATCGTAAAATACGTTGCACCGTTATCCATAGACATATACACCAGA
Source organism: Pseudochromis fuscus (assembly GCA_900323345.1). Classification (NCBI taxonomy): domain Eukaryota; kingdom Metazoa; phylum Chordata; class Actinopteri; family Pseudochromidae; genus Pseudochromis; species Pseudochromis fuscus. Next base: position 20,852 of record OOFC01017852.1, read on the forward strand.
CGCCTCACCGACTGGATGGAACATACGTCAGTGTGTCCGCCATCATGCAGGGGTCATTTGTCGAGACTTCAGCAACAATGCCGCATCAGTGCTCTGTATGGGGTTGTACAAACCAGCAAAATAACTACAACCGACTGCGACTACAACTAACCTTCCACAGGTAGGGAAAAGAATGGTTTTTTGGTGTTGTTGTGTTTAATAATTTTTTTTTTTTTAATGTTTCATTTTTGTTATTTTAATAAACTAAAAATGAATGCAATGATTCTTCACAGTCACGTAAATGTATATTTTCATGGTTTTCTTCAGAAAACACATCACTGTCACATTGACTTGTATAGGTTGACAGGGCAGACTTGACCCTCACAATATGGCGGCCGCTCTGATGTATCGAAGCGGTGGGTGGACACAGGTCCCGCGGCGTCTAGTGTATATGTCTATGTCATTATCGTCCATGTTTACTTCCGCAAACACTGAAGCGTGCCCACTGCGTGACGTCGTTATGTCCTCTTAAATGCGGGACATTTTTGGGTCATATTTAAGTTCACAGGAGAGATCACATACAAGTCGCATTTAATTGGAAATGTGAACGAACTCGCCAAAAAAATCGGATTTCACAAAAAAAATCCGTATTGAGCATTAAACCCTGCAGTCTGAATATAGCCTTAGATACC
>OOFC01017854.1:0-13140 GCA_900323345.1 Pseudochromis fuscus
TCATCAAGCTCTGCAGAAGCCTGCTAACGAGCCTGGTCATTTGAATCAGGTGTGTTGGAAGAGGGAAACATCTAAAACGTGCAGGATGAGGGGGCTCGAGGACCGGAATTGAGAAACCCTGAGCTAACCACACTTCAATCTTGCTCTTTTTGAAGGCCATAATCTCTTTAATGATTGGATGACTTTCAGATGGGCCACCAGATCACTGTTAAGAAGAATTAACTTTAGCTAGTGACACCAGAATTACTTGTGGAAAAAATTTATTGACTGAGTATTTGATGTGTGATAATGAATATTTTTAGTTGAAGTCAATTGGAGCCAGAATTTTATTTTTATTTTTTTTTTGAGCTGTCCTCTGGTAGTGTAGAGAATTTACTATATTCTATAGTACCTAACACTGACCTATGACCTAGTTTACCCTCCTCTCCTCAGGTCATTGGGGCCTGAGAGTTAGCTTACATACCAAGGCAGAACAGGCAGAACACACTCAGGGACATCTAGAGACAAACACCATCATCTCACCAGTAGGCAGATACACAGGCGCCCAGGCCAATAGAAAACCCAAACAACACACACACAATCCGAACCTATAATAACCACACCCTGACAGATCCTAGTCAGACTTTTTCTTGGGGACAACTCTGCAACCTTTGTGATTTCTGGTCTTACAATAAAAGTCTCGCCACAGGCTGACCCTTCACCATACCATCTCCTGTCATCATTTTATTCCACCACAGTAGCCATTGGTGGCATTGTAGTTTATTTGCACTTCCACATTGGCTTCACTTTTGAGAATGAGTGAATACGTCCATCTTTTATATGGGAATCACTGTGTTGTCTGTGAAAAAGTTACTACTGCAAAGCTGTGATAATATGAATATTACTCCCAGGGCAGAATATAGAAGTCTACTTCAGTTACTCCCTAAATTTGTTAGTCTAGGGTTGGGCAGAACTACACAGTATAGCTAGATTAGTTATGTAAATGCAAAGAACAGTAAGTCAACAAAAAAATTGATCCATTGAACTGGGATTTACGAATTAACCTTAGAATTTTTACAGGTAAAATTGCATTTTTAATAAAAAAAAATAATTTCATGTCATGGTTTCAGAAAGTACATCATGTCACCATGGTAACAAAAAAGACTCTAATACTTGAGTTGAGACATTTATTTATTTTCTTTTGTTACTAAAAAAAAAAAAAAAAGTGTATTGTTGTTTCTTTCATATAAAAAGCAATGGCTGAAAGATTTGTGAACTCAGTTCAGTCATGATGGGTTAGAAAACAAAAATCAAAGTAATGTAACATCATTTATCAATGTACCATTCCAATTATCTGCTAAAGCAGTCGTTAAAGCTCCTTTTCTTTGGGCCCACTGTGACCACAGTAGCACCGCTGTGTTGAGCAGAGGTGTTTTCAGGTGGAGTGTCCTCCCAGTCATTTGCTGCCTCCATTAAGATCGCTTCATCCATGTCGTCATCTGCAGAAAAAGACCTCTGGAACATCTCCATGATGCTCCTCTGGTTCGGGTCCTGGACAAATCCAAACATTTAGACCTGAGACAAACATCTCCAGAACTACTTTGGTGCATGCAGTGAAGCTCATGGTAAACCTAATGTATATGCATCGATATACATCTAGAGCCACTTTACGTACACCAGATCACCTGCTCCTTAAAGTGAATATGTCATTAGTAAATCATGTGGCAGTAACATTTATGTCTGTAGCCATGCTGCTAAAGGTCAAACTAAGCATAAAAAGGAAGAAGAGAGGTACAACCACCATGCAACATTCAGACCAGTCCAACCCAGTACAAACAAGGTGCAGGTGTATAATAACTTATATTTTTCAAATGTTGACAACATCATATATGACTGATTAAACAAAGTTTAGATTGGTTTACAAAGTTTACCTTGGAGTGGAAGCTGCCGTTCACTGCGTTGTCAGAGAGGTTTGACTCAGACAGACCCACCTGCTCCAGGACGTTCATTTTCCCCTGAATCATTGGCCTGGAACAATTACAACAGAGCAGATACAGTTCAATTCATTGTTCCTCACAATATGCACATTAGTGAACACACATTAACCTGATTCATGGATTGTTGTTTCAGTGTTAGTGAAAGTTGAGATGAATGAATATGATGGGAAACAGTCTGAGTAACTGTAATGTTGTCTGTACTTCCAACTAATTGACACATACCACAAGTGATCATCAGCAGTTCCCTTGGCAACCAGGTAGTGAATGTTCACATTGCTAGTTTGTCCAATACGATGAACTCTGTCCTCTGCCTGAATGAGAACCTGGAGGGAAAAAAAACTTTCCTTTCAAGCAGAGCATTAAAAAAAGAGCATTAGTGGTTCCACTGTATTACAACGTGTTTACTGCCTCCATTCAGCTGCAGTGACCCCTAAAGGTCAAAGACTTGCTGGAGAAAAATATCAATAAAAGTAAAAGTCATTATTCATCTGCTGACAGCTGAAATTAAAGCTCTATTTAGTTTCCTCCTGGAAATGAAGCTGTCGTTACAGGTAGAGAAGTCAAAATGAATACAGCTTCATGATCTTCATTTTTTTCAGTTAGGCTCACTCCTCTGTGCGATTCACATGGGCTGAGGTCAAAAGGTGCATCACTTTATTTCCATTTAATGAGGCAATTTCTGCTAATAGATGCCCTAATTACTTCACACTGTTCATTTAAAGTGAGTTTACCCAATTTTTTTTTTAAGCCCAAAAACGCGACAGAGAAGGTTTGACCTAAGACTCAACTTTTACCGTAAAAACTAAACTGAGCAAAAAGAAGATAAAACAGAAAACTGGGACTACAACCAAGAAGTATTTGTCAGTAAGGACCTTTTGTCATCTTACCCCGGGGTTCCAGAAAAGCTCAGCGAAGACCACCAGGTCTGCAGAGTGTAGGGTGAGACCCATGTTAGCTGCAGTAATGGACAGAACAGCCACACAGGTCTTGGTCGAGAACTGAAACCTCTCACAAAGCTGCTGCCGTTCAGCTGACGGCGTAGTCCCATCGATACGAATGAAACTGACGCCCTGGAGGAGAGAGTCAGGAACAGTTAGATCGTTCTATCCAAAAATTAATCACTTAAAATTGCAGTGCAGAACATGTCTCCCCCTTCTGGAAAAGACAGGAATTACACCAAAAAATTAGCACCAAACCACACACATCATCACCAAGAAACCACTTCTTTTATAGAACACAAATGGTAGATGTAAGTCAAATACTCGCTTTCTTTTAGCTCTGTTTTTGGTCTCCACCGACTGCTTCAAAAACCTTTTTATATGCTAAACAATCCTGTAACAAACTAGATGAAATGGGGCTAAATTGGCAGTTTGACAATTTTTTTGTAGAAGCAGTTATCTGTAAAAGTAAACAGTAAAGTTTAAACCTGCAGTGTAGAACTTCTGTCTCCCTCTTTTGGCAGTGGGAGTTATTACATAAACACTATTAATGTGAAGACAGATTTAAATCTCTGATATACTGTGAAAAACAGAGATTTACGTGGAGCTAATACGCTGAGTCAGCATTGTGTGATTTGACTTAAATATAAGGGGTGTTCATGTAAAATCCCACACTCCAGGTTTAAATCAACATCTTAAAAATGAATGATTTTAGGTTGCGGACCAAGATAAGTCAAAAACTAGTTAAACAACCGTGGCTTTATGAAGGCTATAAATCGTAGTACTGAACTGAGACTTGCCCACGCTTCTTCCCTGCAGCTACTGATGGAGTTGACCTGGTTGACTTCAACGCCCACTAAAGATTTTCTCTGGTTTAAAAAGTCAAAACGCTCTCTTTTATGTATATTCCTTTACACACAGAGGCCTTTGTGAGGTGGAACACCAGCACGTATTACTTACCTTTTTCCCCAACTCAGTGGTGATATGATCCAGGACGAGCTTATGATGTGCAAACACCAGGAACTTCTCCCTCCCGCACTCCAGCATGTCTATGATGTACTCCCTGTTCCGGGCAGAAAAACATACTGTAGAGCTGAAAATACTGAGTCTTTATATGAAGTCTTTAAGTCCTGTGCAATGACAATGCTCTGACAAAAGTATTAAATCTCTGCACTCATCAGATCTAAGCTGATTCGACTTCCTGATCCCTCCATTGGAGCGTCTGTACTTACATAATGGCTTGTAGCTTGGCCTCAGCTGTGTGGTTATAAAAGACGAGGAGCGCTTCCTTCTCTTCTATTTTCTGTAAAAGGAGATAAGCAGCAGCGTGAGATAAGAACTGACAGGAGATTCTGTGTGATGATTTGATACGACTGCCATTACTCCAGAACAGCGGCGTGATTATGCACAATCAAGCTCAGAGAATCACTTCCATCGGAGTGTATAAACACTCCTAAAATAAGGCCGGACCAGAGGACTCTGGGCTGTTTCAGAGCACTCATGTGTTCGAGGCCTGAATCTACTGATCTACTTCCTCATGTGAGGGGGACAGAACTAATACATCTGACTTCATTGGGACCAACCAAAGGCTCCTCAGCTGTTTTAGACTCTAAGTCCTGATTTAAAACAGATCATATGGTTGTATTCTGGGTATATAATGTATTTCCTCAAGTAAAAACCTGTAGTCAGTTTAAAGTGGGAGCAATAATAAGAGTGGATAAACTCCAGGTCATATAATGCACACACCAGTTAAGCATAATGTTAATTTCTAACACTTTAATTTAATGAATTCAGCAATATAATCCTGCAGGGTTTTTTTAAAACTATGTTGTTCTGGGAAAAAGTAATAAAAAAGAATTTTAAAAGTTTCACAATAAAAGCCCTGTTAGAAATTAAGGGTTTCTGTCCACTGTAACACCAGAGGGCTTTTAATTTGGAACAGATACAGGAACTGTTGAGTTTGTATTAACAATGTGATGCAGTAACATATGACCAATTGTACTTATCAAACAAAGGACATTTGAACTAAAGTCCTGCCTCTAATATAAAGCAGCCTCAATAGAGGCCTGTATATATAATAGATGACGTTAACATGGCGTCACCATTGGTTTGTGTGCTGGCACTGAAGCCAGTATTTGAACGTAATATTGGTTTTTTGGAGTCAGAAGTGACCATATTTGGATATGAAGGGAGGAGTCAGGAGGCGGGTCTAACCTTCAAACTTGAGGTCACTGCCCATGTGTATGAGACTCGAGTCAAACCAACCATGCCCCTAAATCGTTTTCCTCAATGATGAAATTATTTTCAGGTGGACCACCAGATCCCTGATAAGAGTTGATCTTAGCTAATGACATCAGAATGATGAATATGTATTGACAATGTATTTAAGGATTGAAAATGCCCATCTTTGAACTGAAGTTACAAACTGAGTTTATGGAGTCAGCCTCCAGTGGCCATTGTTGGTATTGCACTTTTTTGCATTTCTGCATTGGCTTGGTTGCTTCGTATTTCTACATACAGTCTACTCCAGCCACTACTGGAGAATTTAAGATATTTCTATAAAATATAATGATGTCTTTGTGATTGCATGTGTCTGTCCTATCGCTATATTTATCTAAAAAATTTCTGCAACTGTAATATTTCAAAGGTCCAGACTATACGATTATAAAGTGGCTTTTCTTTGTTTGCAACTATTTACTTTAAGAAGGTCTAGCTCTAAAATATCGGAAGCAAATCATATAATTTTAATGCACCCATCTCTTTCCAATACCACTCACACATGTTAAATGTTCCTTCTGTATTTTTTTCCTCCTTTTTTTCTCAGAGAAAATATTGCAAGAAATGTGAAAGCTAAAGAAAAAAATGGTTGAATTTGAGGGTTTTCCTCAGACTATGACACTGTGATTTCTGAGGCTTTTTTTCATACTTGCATCAGAATACTGAGGCTGTAGGTAACATGTATTTGTACTTACGCTGCGATGTCCTTTGGCCAGCTCCTTGGCAGCAGCAGAGAGAGCGGCTTTCGTTCGGGTGTTGATGCCGTCTATTGTCACTGTGACCACCTTGCGCTGTTTAGCAGGAAGCTGGGAAAGGACTTCGGACTTGAGTCGACGCAACATCAGAGTCTCGTCCAACAGCAGCTTCAGCTCTCCCAGATTAGAGGAGCCTGAGTAGTCCCAGCCCCAAGTCATCTGTGGGTAATTAGAGAAATAACAGGCCATAGTGGCGAGGTGTAATGGACTGACAAGAGGTAATACAGTGATTAGACTACTGAGGTGTCCATTTAGAAAGTGCTGAATATAACCACTGAGGTTTGCTTTAAAGAGACTAAATTAGGCTTTTTGTGGTTGACGTCATCCACTGGTTTGTGTACTAGTTTTGAACAGGCGTGTGATTAGTCGACACTGTCTACAAAAATTGATGATAAAAATAGTTGAAAACACATTCAATTGTTGCCAGATGCGAGTGAGGCATCTCTGAAGGGTCCTTCCTATCTCTGCGGAGCGTTGCACATGTGCAATAGTGTTTAACAAGTAAACAATATGGCGGCATCCAATGCAGATATAATTTTTGTATCAGTAGCAGCTAATATCAACTGCAAAATTCAATAAAAGATGTATTTTTGAATGAAGTAGCCATCTTTCTTGTCTTAATGATTAATTAGGCCATAACTCAACCACCTTCATGCTAAATTTAAAAGCTAACAGCTAAATAAGAGCCATTTACTAATATGTGATTCATAATCTGATTAGTTGACTTATCGTTTCACTAGTTGACTAATCAACTAACAAAATCGTTGTTAGTTGGAGCCCTAATTTTGAAGCCAAGAGTTTGGCATTTGATCGTTTGATTGTGAAGTGACTATACTTGAACAAGAGGGAGGAGTTTAGGAGGAAAAACATGGTGGATCTAAGTGTGACAGAGAACCTGTTTGGCATCGCAGTAGCGTGTCCCAAAATCATGGAAGCGAGGGAAGAGTGTTGGTCTGACTGCCAGGATCTGGGTGTAGAGTTCAGAGGGTCTGGACATGGCAGGAGTCCCAGACAGAAGAATCACTCTCTTCGCTGTCTGAGGATGGAAACAACAACAACAAGGACTAGTGTGGAAACTTCTGGACTCTGCATCAATGTTGTGACAGAATGTAATGAGGAATTTGCAGCCTAGAGAGAATATACTCCGTTGCCACACAGTGCTCTTGTGTTAAGTTATGGGTGTACATCAGGATAAAAACAGCAAAATGTATTTTGGATACAAGACAAAAACAATCAAGAATTGGAGTTGTTGACAGGTGAATCATAATCGAATCATGAGGCCAGTGACGCTCCACACCTCTACGCGTGACACAGGAAAAACTGGGTATTCAATAGATGTGAAATGGTTAAACCAAAGCTAGAATCTCCTCAAATTTGATTTGTGATGCAGTGTAAAGTTGGAAAACACCAGAGGCACATTACAAAATTTTAATCCAAATAAAACATAAAATGATAGAAAGAGGAAAAACTAGTACCTTCAGCAGAGGTAAGGCTGCTTTACAACGAGCTGTCTTCATGTTCTTCAGAAAGTGAGACTCATCCTGCACAATGACAGAAATATACTTTAAAAAAGAATGAATGTTGAACTTCAATTAGTTTGTTGTGTTTGAACATTAGCCAACCATGATGAGAACATTGAAGGGGTTTCCTGGCTGCTGCTTGTCCATCCGACTCAGCAGGTCGTAGCTGATGATGCTGATCAACCCAGACCGCAGATTGTCTTTGGCCTTCACCACAACATTGATGCTGTCAGGACTCAGGGAGGGCAGCCAGCGTCTGAAGGCCTGCAGGTACAGATAAGGCTTCATATAAGACTAATTCCCAACCTATTTCAAGCTCTGTGCCCCCACAGGCCTGAACACATTCATCAATACACCTCTCAAGTTCTGTGGACTCATATTAAACTGATCTTATTTCACACTTAATCCTACAATGTTGGATACTGTTGAAATAGTTTTTCTAACAGTTGAACTGTCAGTGTTTGGTTAGAACTATTTATTCATTAGACTGAGATATTTATTTTTCTCCATAACATTCATATATTACTTTAAATTATTTGACTTATTTATAAAATTACTTTGAGCTTTTTAATAGTTTCTGATTTATCGTTCACCACCCAGTGATGACATTCAGTTTACCATTTATCAGTCATGGTTAGCTAACTGTTTTAACTACCGTATTTTTTGGACCATTAGGCGCACTGGATTATAAGGCGCAATATCAATGAACGAGAATGAACGGGTCTATTTTCATACATAAGGCGCACCGGATTATAAGGCACATTAAGCAACTGTCTCTTAACAGGTGCCATTTTGGGGTCCTTATACACACTGTAATATTGTGTTTATTTATTTAATAAAAAGGATCCCCACTAGCTGTTGCCAATAGCACCAGCTAGTCTTCCTGGGGTCCGAAATGATGTGTGTCAGCGGAGTAATATGTACTGTGATACGCATTTCTCCGCTCGCCTCCCAACGACGGTAGCCGTAATGCTCCGACAATCCATCAAGCGGTGCGGGTTTGTAGTTTACCAAAGTCGTACTAAAACATTTTGACAGATTTTAAAATCGGTTCGAGCTCAGTAAACACAACCAGAATTAATACATAAGGCGCACCAGATTATAAGGCGCACTGTCGATTTCTCAGAAAATTAAAAAATTTTACGTGCACCTTATAATCCAAAAAATAAGGTACTTCTCCATTCAGTAGCTACTCCTCATTGTTTAGCTTTCATCTGTTAGCCATACTGTTAGTTGCTAGCTAACAGTTTTCGCTAACAATTTCAGCTGTTAGCTCTACTTTTAGCACGCCATGTTCGTTATTTAAACTACTGCTTATCTCCCTATCTAGTTAAGTGTTAACTTTTCTGCTCAGACCTGTTTATGTTGAGCTAATCTTTCCATATAATGCCTGTTACTAATCACTGCTAATTCATGCTCACTACTGTAACAGTGACCCCATTTACAAATAGTCAATCGAGTGGTTTAGAAAAATGTGGCCCAAACATTTCTGACAACTCATTCATCAATCTGTTAAAAAAAAATAAAATAAAATAAAATTTGAATTAGAGCATTGGCCATAGATTTGTCAAAAAACACAAGACTAGCAGTGCAGATAAAAAGCCGAGTCTGAAAAAGTAATTGTCCTTTAATAAGACGACATTCTGTGACTAAACTGTCCTCTGTGATTACAACTCCTGATTTGGGGGACAACTCTGTTTGGTACAAGACATCTATTTAAAGAACAGACCGTCTGTCTTGTCAGTAGACAGTAGGCCAAGTGAAGCTCCTCTGAGAGTGTTCTGCTAAAGCCGGCTGCAAGTGAAGACACTAAAAAACCTCAGACGAACTCTGAGATTAGAAAGTACTGAAACTATAGAAACAGCAACTGCACGCTTCCAAATAAGTAATGATACTGAAAATAATTACTGTTTGCATTAGTGGTTAACAATTTACTTCAATATTTAAATTCAGGAAAGGTAGATATTCATCAGAGTAGCCAAATAAACACAGTGAATTAGCGCCTCCATCCTAAATCAGTGCTGCACAATTCAAATTATCAACTGCACCCACGGGGCCAAGAAATAGAAGCATTAAATTCAACGCTGCCATCTTTCCTGCTGAAGATAAAGTACCTCACAGAGTGCAAGCAGTCCTGAGGGAACAGTATTAACATTCCTCAAATGCAGAGAGCTTTAAGCAGGGAGCAGCTTTATAATGTGCAGGGCAGAGCTTCTGTCAAAGGAGACTGGAAGGATATCCCTAAGACGAAGCCTGCTGACTGAGAGCTCACCGATCACGACCTCATTAAACGGAAACAAAGTGATGAACTCTAACACCTCCTGAAGTAATGAGAATTTTTTTTATGCAGGGACAAAAGTTTAATTAACAGAAACACATCATTGGTTGTGTTTTTTTAATGTTTGTTTTTACCTCAGCCCAGGTGAATCGTACAGATGACGGAGCCACCACCAATAAAGGCCACTCCTTCCTGTAGTACGCCGCTATACAGATGGCCTGCACCGTCTTTCCCAGACCCATGTCGTCAGCCAGGAGGAGGCGGCCTTGTTTGGACACTGCAAAACTACAGGGATGTAAAGAAATGATAAAATTAACACGTCACCCTCACCTGACCTTTTTAGGTCCACTTAAAGGAACGGTATGTGTATTTCAGCAACTTATTACCAGAAACAAAATGTCATATTAATAATTGTGTTTTCATTAGTACATAATCACCAGAAAAACTTCATATTTACGCTGGGAGCAGCTCCTCTTTCACAAAGGCTGTCATCTTGCTCCGCCATGTTTCTATGGTAACCCAGAACTATAGACTCTATATAAAGGATGGATGTACCCACATGGTCTCAAAAGTGAAGCCAATGTGAAAGTGCACAATAACACAATACCCCTGATGACCACATTTTGTCCACAAGTCTTTCTGATGTCATTTGCTTAAATCAATTCCTCTTCTCAGTGATCTGGTGGTCAGTCTGCAAATATTTCATCATCAAGTAGATACTAGCCTTCTTAAAGTGGAAGATTGAGGGGTGTGGTTAGTTTGACTGACTCTTCTGGTTTCCATTCACCACTGAACTTGAGTCTCATACACATTGGGCAGCGTTCACAAGTTCATCAGTCAGACTCACTTCCTCACTCCTTCCTTCATATCCAAATATGGTCACTTTTGTCTGCAAAAAAGCATCATGGCGATGTTCAAATGCCAAACTCCTGGCTTCAAAATACAGTCCACAAACCAATGTGTGACGAAGTCCATGTCTGTGCCCAGAACAGTCAAGCCAAACCCTGAATCTATAAAGAAAACTTTCATGTTTGAATGCTAACATAGCAGCTTGATTTTGGTGGAGCTACAGCACCCTTTGTGAATTGTCAAACAGGGAAAAAAAGAAGAAAAAGAAGAGGAGTCAGTGGTTGCTGCTGCTGCGAAACAATTTAGTGAGAAGTTTGATAAGTGGAGGATCAGTAGAGGTGTAAAGATGAACAATCTGTAATCAGTTTGAATGTTAAAGATACAAGTGCATTGATCTGTGTGCTTGTGGATCGATATAAATGTAATATGAATTAGACGATGGCCCGATGTTAGCGTAATGTTGTTTGGGAGGATAAAACATGTCCAATAATATTAATATAATTTACCCCCATATTTTGACATTTCTCTCCCTAACTGCCAAAGTGAGACACCTGGACATGCCTGTGTGAGACAGACTTAAGTTTAGTTTTCCATTTCTACCCATGAAATAAAAAAAATGCTCCAGTTTCCTTGGTGATTCATGAAGTTAGGAGGTATATACCTACATAAAAGTGAATCCCAACTACTGCCACTTTTCTATAATTGTCTTACTCTATAAATAAAAGAAGATGAAAGACTACGTTAGGCAACTGTAAAGAAGTGCATCCAATTGCATTGCATCGTACTGTATCATATCACACTGCAATAAACAGCATCAAATCATCCCATATTACAAACATGTTGTTACTGAATTGTATCAAAGCCCCTACATCTAGGTATGCACTGGATCATCCTCCAGAGGAGTTGCACACCACTACAGATCAGACCCATTATTTAGCACAACAACAAACAACAGAGCAAGAATCATTGTCGTCTAAGAAAAAAATTAAGATGTAAAAAGAAGTGTGGACAGATAAAGACAGAAAACCAGGGGAAACATTGGTGTTGTCTTTCCCAGACGGAAATCTCTGATGAGGGATAAATTTCACTAAATCCTACGCATTGTTCCTTTAATTTGAACAAGACTGAGAAAATTACATATGAATAACAGTCTCCTGGTATTGAGTTATTGGCTGCACTGTGCAGACACTGCACTAAAAGCACCTACTTGACTCCCTCCCTCTGGAAGGGCATGAGGCTGCAGGTGAGCGTGGGGTCGATGCTTGAGAGGTCTGCCTCAGGGACGTCTAAAGACCTGGCGTCAGTCCCGTCAAACCTGGCAGAGAAAGCCTGGATTACTGCCCTGGGCAGAGGCTCCACCTCCACTGCTGCTATCCCACCGAGGAGATCCACTGTGGGTGTGGAACACAGCACGGTGAGACAAGATGGCAAAAATGTAACCGAGACAAAAACTACAGACCGGCTAAATAAAGCAAATGCTGTTACTCACTGAGTCTCTTGTAATCCTCAAGTGAAAAGCTCCACTTTCTTGTTTTCATGTCTGCAACACATCAGAAAAAAAATGTATCAGAAGCCATGAAAACAAATACAACAGGACTGCGGCAGAAAGCAGAATTAACCACAAGAAGTTACCATAGCTCTTTGTTGGCATTTGCTTAAAAGCTGCAATGACGTCAACGTGATATCCAATGTCGACCTCAAACTTTGTCCGAGACACAAGGATGCACTGTCCCTGCAGGACGGCTCCAGGTTTCTGCCAGCCATTGCACAGCTTCAGCAACGCAGACAGCACCACACCGTCTTGGGGTCGGACGGTGGCTGTGATATCCACTGCTTCCATCCCCTCCAGAGGCCTCAGAGAGACAGAGGATATAGCAGCTGCCTCCTCCACTGAAACAAGAAGGCAAATATTGTTGATCAAAAATCACATTTGCTAAAGAATCATCTGGAAAGCTCCGGAAATATTTCCTTACTTAGCTGTCGATAATCCTCCAGACTGAAGTTCCACATCTTTGTGGCTGGGTCTAAGAGTGAAATAGATAAGAGTACAGATATCAAACTAAAAACAGAGAGCACATTAACTCCTGATTAAGAAAACTATTCTGATTATGATGAAATATATGTGTAGCTGGCCTGTTTTATACAAGAACAGTTCTCCATGGAACCCTTTTATATTATTTTTAAAGTAGAGAGTTCAGTCATATATTATTTTTTTAATCTGAGGATATGGACAGATCCACCGGCAACACCCACAGCGACAGATCACATAGAGTCAGTCCAGCAGTGTCAACAAGCTAACGGGTAACTAACTAACCATGTAGCTCCCTCCATCTATTGTCAGCTGAGTAGAAGTCAATGTGTGAACAAGCATTCACACCAAACTGTACAAAAGTACATTTACTCAAGCACTGCACATAAGTCTAACGTCCTTGTACTTTGACAGTATTTTTTTAACACATAGTTACCGTTCAGATCAATATTTCTATGACAGGCAGTAAGGTGTGGGACTACTTCTCCAAAGATGGTGCTGTAGTTTGTAATAATAAT
>OOFC01017856.1:0-31641 GCA_900323345.1 Pseudochromis fuscus
AGGTGTTGGAGGCAGTGATGGAAGGGTGGTGAAGGAAAACGACAGAGGGCTGCTGGGGGTCGGTGGGAGGGTGCCCTGTGGTGCAGGTGGATTCCTGCTGGGGGGGTTGTAGATGAGAGATGGCTGATGGTTGAACTGAGGGTAGCGAGGAGGGGGAGATTTTGTGCGGGTGAAGTTCATGCATCTGCCCTGAAAAATCCAAACAGATGACGTTTTGTTAGCGGACATGACATGGACATGTTTTATTGTACTTGTCCCAATGTGGGAAAAAAAAATTCACACATTCAAATAAAATGGCAGACAGTAAATGGTTGGGTTCAGTCTGGGAACTAAACACATGAGAAGTAAACTAATAAATAAAAATAATTGTTTACTTTTTGTAATCAATTGGTAAAAAGAAATAGGATAAAGGCTAAACTGTGGTGTAAAGCTTGACATTAACTCTTGCTCTAAAATTACCAGTTTTATATGAATTATGTAACTTTTGTGGCTCCATGTGCACAACCATGTTTATCTAATTCACTATACAGAAAATCCAGACCAGAACTGATTTATAAAATATAAAATTTTTTGAGATATTACCAATGAAAATGTCTTACAACTGAACATAATAAATATATATAATATAATAATATTAACTCCTGTGCTTGTTTCTGGTCAGGCCTCTCTAGTCAGACATATTAGTTTCATAGTCTGGAGCTCGGAAAAGGAGGCCTCTGCTTTTCTAGGCTTTCTTTCTTTGACAAAACACACACCATTCCTGCCCTGACAGCTGAATTAGTCTAAGATATAAAAATGTCCCTCGCTGCTTTCTGTTACAAATTGTATAAGCTGATGACTATAGCAGATGATACTGTGACTCTAACTTACAAAAGCCTTTTCCTACATGACGTGTGTTTTAATGTCAACAAACCACTAAATATGCTGTAAGTTTCAGTCGCAGCTTTAGTTATGAGCAGCTATGCAAACTGCTCAGCTGGACCTGCCATCACTTTCCCTCGTCCAAACCGAGGTGAGGTCAGCCAAGAGAGACTCTGATATTCCAGTAACAAGCAGCTGCAGTGAGTGGCTCAGGGGGGGGTTACAGTGAACTGATAAGAAAATAGAGCTTCTCATTTACCACCAGGGCAAAATGACCTTTAAGATAAAACAAATCAAAAACATTTGGCAAGGATGGAAAAAGAAACACAACCTATATTTTAATTCCTTTTCGATCCCGGGGGACACATCATCTCATCTGACTCTTATTCTTCTTGGTCATACTTCCCAAATTCATTATCAGTCAGTATGGAGGAAAATATGTGACAGCACAGTAACCTACCGCGTTGTGCTCTCTGTTTCTCGCAAATCACTTAAAACACACCAGGGTTTTGAGGTTGAGAAATCTGTGACACACTATGGGAAACTGATTTGGGTTTTTCTCCAGCAGACACACAGATCAGCTGGCCTCCTTCTTCCCACCACTGTATTCATACACAGCGAGTTATGAAACAACACAAGACTCCTAATTGCATTCAGAACAAGCTTGTTTACTGCTTAAGGAAACTAGAACCAAGTTTTTTCCAGTGAACTAATGAAGAGCTTTTATAGCGAGGAAGACCCACTTGTAGGCTTCTAATTACAGAGTGGTGTGTTTGCTGCTCTTACTGTAAAGAAGAAAGCGTAATTTAATTCCAGAGCTAATGACGTTATTTGACTGTGACTGCAATAAAGTAAATTAGTCCACCTTGAAGACTGGTTCACCTTAAAGGCTGATTAGTTTCCTGCAGGTTCCATATCAAGCCCCCATCTTCCTCTATATAACTTGAGTATATGCTAGACCTCAGTTACCTTAGTTACTTGGTAGCAAAATGAAGTAGAACAGTTAATCAGATCAGACTGAGAGTTTTGCAAAGCCTGTGTCACAAAACTATATAGAAATGCAAGTGGGGCTCAATGAGGCTAATGTTGAAGAGCAAAAACCTGCAATACACCCGGCGACCACAAGAGGCTGTCTCTCAAAAACTCCCACAGGTCATTCTGATGTCATTAGCTAAAGTTAATTAATCTAATCAGTGATCTGGTGGTCCATCTGAAAAACAAATCACAATTAAGTAGCTTGGTCTCCAATGAGAGTCTCACACACATTGGACAGTGATCTCAGGTTCAAGGGTTAGCCCCGCCTCCTCACTCTCTCTGTCATATACAAATATGGTCACTTCAAACAACCAACATGGTGACATTCAAATGCAGATCTCCTGGCTTCAAAAGTCCACAAAGGAATACACAAACCAATGGATGACAGCACATTTGCTATGGTCACAGACAAGCCATCTGTTAGGACTTTTTCTGTTATGTACAAATTTACCATATTTAGTTATATCAATAATTGTTTTCAAAAGTATTGTTTCCACTGGATTAAACTTATATTTGTCTAAAACACACATGGATTTTACTTTGTTTTATATCAAACAGGAATAAACAAATACTTGCACATGGACACGTATAATTAGCCTTTAGAGTTAATAATACTCTATATATTCTAACTACAGATGTTTAAATGTAATATTTTGTCTATTTTGTGTATTCAATTTGTTGTACTCCTGTTGCTATGATATCTGTTTTGCTGATGGTGAAGTCTGTTGTCAACCTGTCAGCACAAACCCTTAAAAAGAAACAAAAAGTTAAGCTTCTTAGAAACACAGTAGGATCTTTTGATACAACGTGTCTCCTGCAGAGTGAGCGAAACAATCATAGTTTCACAGTTGCACCATTACTGTCTTGTCTTTTTTGCCATAATTTAATCCACATTTTCACACAAATCAGTCTGACATACTGTAACTGGTAACGATCACACAAGCCACAACTAGTTTAAAATAAATCACATTTTACTCCTGGAAACTGTACTCCTCATACTCCTTCTCTACAGCAGCGCTTGAGATGATCTCATCCCTAAGTCATGGTCACACGAGCATCACTTCATCTTCCAAATTCAGCTGTATTTTCTTTTAGCTGTCAACACATCTGTGTGCCACCCTATACAGCTCTGTATAAACAACAGAAACAGCTCCTCCCTGCACTGCACAGGCCTGTTGGTTCACAGATGGAACTGACTGTACGTTACATATTAAACTAGCCTGAAATTACAGTAACCACTCATTAAAATCTACAACTGGCAAGATTATGGAGTGGATTTACACATTAGTTTTCTAGCTGTGAGGGTATTGTCCTGTATCGACACAGTTTTCTGACTTACTCAGAGAATTATGAAGCATTACATCAACTCTTGTGGTGAGGGATTATCCTATGCAGAGTTCCCTCAGACTCCTTTTTTCACCACTTGTCGATCCCACAGTCTCAGACTCCATGGCAGCTGCCAACTGTAAAGGTCACCTCACTGTTAATCGCCCCCCTACAGCCAGCCTTTGAGGAATTATATTTGGCTTTTTATAATGACTTCACCAGACGTCTTTACATTGCAGTGCACTGCAGCCAGACGCTGCAGACTAAATCCCAGCTCACCGCAAGTTTTCCCATGAGCCTCTCTGTGCACACTTCATTGCTTACAGCTGGTCCATTTTCTCAACATTCTTCAGATACGAAAGAATTGCTCCACATGCTCATCTTCATTTGCCAAACTCTCAGATTCTGCTGCACAGCCGGGGCCTGACGTCAGTTGGTGAAACAAATTCTGATTATTGATGCATGTCCACTGGCATAGTTTTTAAGTTCTTCTTACCTTGTCACCTGGATGAGGTCTCATCACAGACACACGGTCATACCCTTTTCTTAAAAGGACCCACAGTGCATCCAGTTTGCTCTATGGAAACAGAAAGAAACCACATTATTTGTACAGAAATCTTAAATTCTTGTGGAAGGTCATTTCTTACATTCTTAATTAAACTACAACAGGTTTCTGGGATCATCTCTTTTGTTTTCTTTCCTCAGCCCTAAAAAACACAGGTCCACACTGCACACTTGACTTTAGCTGCAATAAAATGACCATCATTATTTAATTCTTCCAGCCATTTCAAAGTGACAAACTCAAATGGTTTCAGTTCAGTGTGAATTGACTTCATAGTTTTTAAAACCAGCAAATACTTTGAGGATAAGAGCAGAAAATGCAGCTGTTTTTCTTCACAAAACTGCTGGCTGTGCAGCCCTTCTCCCCGGAGGTCAGTGCAACAGGAGTCTGGTTTCTATTAGCAATCCCCTGCTGACTGGGAAGGCTTCAGTATGACTCCTTTAACCCCATATTGGCCCCGGAGGAGGGTCTGTGTGCCAGTAGTCACCTAAGCATTATTACCTTAACACATCTCACGCTACTTTCACTGCGACATTTTAATAATACTATTACTTACATATTGTCAGTCAGATTAGCGTGGAGTAATTTGGAGCAGATGTATTTTATGCAGCACACATGCTAACAGCTGAAAAAAGCCTTTGTCTCAGCTGAGCTATTAACCAATCATGATTGCTTTTATAAATTAAATGTAAGCTGAGCTATATTCACAGACTTCTTGAACAAATAACTCACAAATCCTCTAATATTTCTTATTTTTTCAGTTGAACCATTGAAACTCACAACCCCTGTATGTTTTTCATTTGTAGTTGTTGTCAACAATGCATCTGCAGTCCAAGCACATTCCAGAGACAGTGTCTTCCTGGATGATTGTGTCGGTACCTTGATGGGTGAGTACCACTTGCGTGGCCCCGGGGGTTTGTGCATGCCATTGTTGAGAACGCGAGTGGGTGGCAGCACATACTCCTGCTCAGGCATCTTCACTTTGGCATTTTTGGCCTTTTCCAGTTTTGCTCCTTCTTCAGTGGAGCCTTTTTCACCCCAGCGAACCTGATGAGGAGAAGTATGGAGAGTCAGGGATTTATTTATTATCCTGTCACATTTCATGTTTTACATCACGAGCAAATATTTAATTAGATAGATTTTACTTTCTGAAGACGATGGGATCCTTAACCCTTTAATTCTGAGCGGGTCGTCGATGACAGGTCTGCACGTGCGTCTTTGGATTACCGTAATTATGCTACGACGGCAATCGAAAAATGCCAACGGTTCCTGAGATGATGCACTTTACAGAGAATATGGTGTCATTACGGTAATTTCACCAGCGCGTCTCCCAGAAGCTGGCAGTGTAGGTGATTTACTATACACGAAGTGCTGTAAGAACAGTGATGATGAGCCAGAAAAACACAAAAACTGATCTTTATTTTAGAGTTTTGGTGAACAAATACACTGCAATTGCACATGAATGTTAGATTTTGCATGTTAAATTTGAATTTTAAATCAAGATAAGCATTAAAAGTCCAGGTGGAAATTTGCAGGCTCAGGTGTTAAAGGGTTAATTAAAGATCCCTTTTCAGTAAACTCCGTGGTACACATGTTGCATCTTAACATTTAAAAATAGACATTTATTAGATCACCTCACCTCCATCCTTTTAATTCCCCCAACTCCTCTTCCTCCATAGTAGGAGGCATCTACTGTCGGCCATTTCTTCTTGGGAGTTTCAAAGTCTTCATCGTCCTATGGGGAAACCAAGAGTAAGTAGGCTTTATATATTTATTAATGAGCCTTTTTACAGGCTAATCTCCTCCAAATGACCAAATAATAAAACGGTGAATTAATCTTTCTTTGTGGAACAGAAAAAACATATTTCACAGTTTTTAAATAAATGTATCCCTGCCAAAGCACTACCTGTCATTAGGGCCCTCTCAGTGGTCACCTGGTAGTTCATCTGAAGCAAATACCTCTTTGTCTGCCCTCCCTACTCCAACCCCAGTCGTTATTTTAGTCCGCACTGCTCTGGTTGTCAGATCAGTGGAAATTTCAAAGCCCACTGGCCAAACTTGTGACGTTTCAGCTCTTTAATACACCCTGTCTGACTCATAATCTACCAGGATGTCATACACAGAAAGCCATAATGAAGGATGAAAGTTGTCTTAGAGGCCATGGTTGTCACTGGAGTCTGTTTTGGAATAAATTACCAGTTAAACCTACTTTTCACTTTTACTGGGTGTAAATAAATGCAGCCTGATATATCCCACATTCTCGTCTTAACTTGTTGTTACTGCATTGTGTTTTTAAGATCTAAAAATGTATTTAATCAGGTGAATTTTCATCAGATTCCTGTAAAATGACATTTTTAGAAAGTTAAATTTCACATTATATTCACTGTAAGTCCAGAAAATTGTGATTTGAAAAGCATGAATAGAAGCGTTGCACACAAAAGACGTTCTCGTTAAAACGGGAGAGACGGTGGAAAAAACAGTAAAAGTCAGAATTTCATTGTTTTTCTAAGAGGGCGTTGACTCACTTCACATTTGATGTATTACAGCACGAGTGAAGAGAGTGAATGAGGCCCCATGGTCATTGAGGTTTAAATTGTCAGAGTAAACTTAAGAATTACATAAACAAAACACTGGCAGCTGTCAAAATCCTAAATCATGACATCTTTTTTTCAAGCATTAGAAACAGATAGGAGGAGGAGACGGTGTAGCTCCTACCGAACTCTCCTCCACAGCTGGTGGTGGGGGTTCATGGATGATCTGTGGGTGGAAAAAAAAAAATGCAGACTGCTTGAGAAGAAAAAGAAGGACGGTGTTGAAAGTGTTGTTATACATCAGTAAATGACAGAAGTCACAAACACATGTAGGAAAAGGTATTTTCATATTATCTGCATGTCAGAGCAATGTGTTTTCTATGTGCAACAAGATGGTTACACAACAGCACATGGCCGAGGAATTGTTTTTTTCTTCTTGGTCTCTTCTGCTTACAAGAGCAATGCTCTGACCTAGAAATCTGCTATCCAGATTTTTTTCCTGAGGTTGTTGATTAGAAGAGGAGAAGAGTAACAAGCTCATAAATACTGTATTATGTGCTCTTGTGCTCTTTATGGAGCAATGCTATCCATGATATACTTTTGCTTTTTCCTGTTCATCTGATGATAACTCTTTCACCACTTAGCTCCAACAGTGGCTGGCTGCACACTTCGGATGTGACCTTTAGTCTGCGTCTTGTTCGATCCCCCTGAACCCTTTTGTCTGCGTATGTGTCACCACATGAGCTGTCATTGTGGGTTTTTTTTCTTCTACACTAAATGCACTTGGCACATGAAGTGATTCTGATTCTTGTTTGTGATTTTCCTGCATGCCTCTCCAAATCCTGGAGCACAAAATGACTCCCCATGGTAACCCAGCACCGTGTTCCTAAACACGCTTGCTGCACAGACTTGAATTTGCAAGCAAATGGACAAGAACAGAGAAAGTGAAGGGAGAGAAAGCCATGTTGTAAAAGCTGACATCCCTCACTGGCAATTCTCTACTGTCCAGTTTCCAGAGCTGGAAACATTGGACGGACTTTTGAAGAGACACCATGCTCTATATTTGAAAGGAGAGCTACAGGTCCTGACAGAGGATGGCTGGTAACAAGGGAGTTTGTTGAAATATTGTGATGCTGGCAGCTTGACCACTGTCTAAATAATGGCACAGAGAGGTTTTTTCCAGAAGCATTTCCTCTTGTTACTGTATCAGGAGCAGATGGCATTTATAAAAACCTTTTTACAAAACTTTTTACTTCTGGTGAATTATCTTTCATCTAAAAAAAAAAAAAAAATCTCATAGTAACAAAGATAGCAACCCAAAACATTCATGTGAGTTTTTGTTTCCAAATCACTTGCTGGAAATTCAAATTATTCAGAGCCATTATTGATGGAAGAATCTGGTAAGTCTTGGCTCTTCTAGTAACTATATTGAGAACGTATTGAGATGTTAGAATTGCAGTTCAGCTGCTGTGACCTCTGGAAACATGAATTATTTCAACAGCAGCATAATTACCTAAACACATGTTCACCTGTTGACCTTGACCCCTTCTGGTTGTGGACTCAATTCAGACCCTAACCTTCTTAACAGGGGTGTGTTTTTTGGGTTAATAAGATGCCTTAGGGACACACATTTCTCTCTGACATATCATCAGCAAGTAACTTCACAGCTTCATAAACTTCCAAAAGTAGAAAAGTAGATCAGAAGCAATCAGTACAGGAGCACATGTGCATATTATTGTGCTTTTGAGAACTCACCACAGTGCAGCAGAGAGGCCAGAACCACCAGAGGAGAGCCAGCACCAGCAGCAGCATCAGGATGAGCAGAGCTATAGCCAGGATGGTCCCATCAGACTGTAACAGAGACAGACACGTCAACACAGACTGTCTGAGCACGTAGAGCACAAGAAGTAAACTACTTCTCAAAGCTTAATGCTTTGTGCGGGAAAGAGGAGCTTTCAGTTTTGTCTTCCTTGGAGTCAGTACTTTGTGATTTTGCTGAAGCTGAAATATTTTAATTCACTTGCATCCATCATGTAGACATCTTAAGTTTGAACTGTGTTGGTTGTTCTCTGTTGTTAGTTGTTGTTTTAGTGTTGGACTGCACCACGGCGAAGTATCAAATCTACATGCGGCTGCACCGTAGTGTACTCACACAGCTCACAGTGGTAATGGTGACCGAACTGGAGATGAAACTGAGACCTTCGTTCATACTGACGTAAAGATTTGCTGCCCTGGGAAAGAAAGGAAAACATCTCGGCTGTGATTCATGTGGTACCTTAGAAAAACAGAGAATATTAATGCCATGTGAAACCTCACATTTATTTAAATAAATTACAGGACTTACATCCCCTCATCTTGAAGCACTGGTGCAGGACAGAGAAGATATGTATCTTCTACAATCAAAGGCTTCACCACTAGAGCAGGGGTCAGAGAAAACAGTGAGAACCTCAGACGAACTTTGGGTCAAACAGTCAGTAGTATTTACATCCAAAGCTTCTGAATGAGGATGTTTCACCAACAAATCCTGACCTCAACCACCTTTCACATTATGTCATTGTTTAGGTTGATTACAGTAGGATTAGTTTATTGACTAATTACCACCACATGACTTCATTTTCAATAAATACTGGACAATTAGAAATGAGAAACCATGCAAGTGTTTACAGAAGTTAAATGATGTCATATCTTTTACTGTAACCAGATTAACAAACTGTCTGAGAGCAGTTTCTGTAAAACAAGCTCTTTGTTGTCTACCACATGAAGACATCTGTATCTCTCACAAAGGCCAGTTCAAACCATTTCATCAGTTTTTTTTTTTTTGTTCGGTTCATTTTTTTTTGTTTTTCAGGCAAAATCTAGGTCTTCTCCCCATCCAGCTGGCTGTTAGACAAGTGGCTCCAACAAACATCGTCGCCCAAGCGTGTTTGCTTATTCTGGCAGGGGAAGAGCATACCCCAGAACTGAGGAAATCAACACAAGCGGCTGCTCTTTTCTAAAAACACAATGGAGGACGAACGGGAGGGGAGCGATCGGTGCTGCCAAAAACAGCTCCACACTAGATATTAGAGTCCATCTCTGCACTCACCTTGCACTGAGAATAGCTTTATACTATTGAAGCTATGGAGCAAAACAAGTCCATTTAAAACCTGATGGGTCCTGATTTGCTTCAGTCTGCAGATTTCCACTGCTTTAATCCCTTGAGGATAAAGATTCTGGCAAACATCCCATGTCCATGTCATGATGTTTTATTGGACTGTTTACTCCCCAAGCACAGAGAGAGGTCAGGTTTTACTGTGAGGTGCAGACAAATGCCTAGAGTTCAACTTCAAGCAGTAAATTATTTGGAATTATTACTTAAGAATATGGTAGATGTAAAATCTTTAAAGGGACTAGTAAATGGGATGTACTGTCAGCAAGGTCAGTATACAGTACATTCAGCGGTCAGATGTCTGACTCACTGAAAAATCTGGCTTAGCTAATGTAATATTTCTAATAACCATTCACTCATATTGGAAATACCCGTTTGCTCGCTTGCCAAGAGAAACATGTGAAGATTGCTTCTGCTTTTATGTCAATACGGTAAAATGTTGAAACTATGGTTGGATTAGTTTAGTATAATTATCCTGGGTCTGTCCGCAAGTAACAACAATCTACTGAGACTTTTAAAACTAAACAATAGCTCATATATAAACTATACAAATGCCAAATGTTGATTTTATGAGTTGTCTTGAGACAGGTAAACCACCAAGTTTGGCTAATGCTTCAAATTTATCATAAAGGCAAGAGAATTGTATCAGTCTTCTTATTTACCTTTTAGCAAAAAAGCAAATAAATATATACAAAAAGTTTTGAATTCTTGTCTCCCAGTATTCACACAGTTGTCCACTGTAACAACTGTCACACAACAATGGGTAGCTCAAGACAGGACCTGCCAAATTCCAGCTGCCCTGACTGTATGCGCTGCTACTTTTTCCTGGAGACTCAAACTCAAACATTGATTCATCTGCCTAACACATGTAGTCACATATTGCTGCTTTCATTTTTACCAATGTACCACATTAGTGAAGTATGTAGAAAGCTAAAGCAGAGGACTCAGTCTGGACAAGCATGGATGTACAGCATTATTTGAAACATGGTTTCTCTATAGTTATTATTTATCTTCAGCAAGCTAAGCATGGAGTAATTATTTTCATTTATAGTTTACCCCTGATGTGAAGTAAACAAATTCCAGAGGATTATGTGCAGACAATCTGGAAGAAGTGAATGAATCTGGAGGAGGAGCATACGAGCATAATGGGATTGACATAAGGAGATAATTTGACTCAAATTGCTTCCATGTCCGCAGTTCTCAGGAAGTTGGATGTTGTATCACACAGAAACTATTATGATTCAGAGAAATTGTAAACATTTGATTAATACTGAGAAAACACTTTTTACTTAAGTAACAAGAATTTGATTTAAAGGGAAAGATGACTGAGTTGAAAAGACAATTATCCATCATGGAGCACGGACATAAAAATCCAAGCAAAACAACTGGATGGAAACTGTCTCATTTTAAGAAAGTGGTCAAGAAAAACATTCCACATTTAATTCATTCAGACATGAGGACAAACGAACAACAGGTTGAAAAGAAGCTTGACTGTTCATCATTTTGACTGAAGAGTAGCAGATTTTTTTTGTGCCTCAGTGCTGGTGAGCTTGCTTTGTAATTAAACCATCACCTCCTGCAGCTACTGTGGTAGCAGGAGGAAGTGGTTTTCACAACTATTACAGTAAGCCCCTAGTAAAGACCACGAGGAAACTGGTTGTATGCTTAAAGTTTTTTCTTCTGCTACTTTGTGTGTGGTACTGATTCTCCTTTATCTCTTGTTTCTTTTTTCCAGTCTATAAATTTACACAGAGCGCTGCTTAAAAGACACACAAGCCACGATACCAGTAACACCAGCATGGCTGCTTGTTTGATCACAGAGGTTTCCAGCTGTGCAGCTCACTTGGTGTTGGACTTTTGGGAAACTAAGCTAAGTGTAACTTAGAATTTTACAATGGCCTCTTCACTCAACTGTTTATTCCAGCTGCTTTTATCGTAAATGAACAGAGTGAACTGCTTTGATGCTCTGAGTCAGTGTGTACTCAGTTAAAACACTGATGTGTGCAGAAATGGTGCGTGTAGTGAATCAATGTTTCACTCACTCTTGGTGAGGGTGTCGTTGATTCGGAAGCTGCACAGGACTTTGTCAGCGTTTCGGGCTTGGAGAAACCCGTTTCCTCTCACCACCACCTGGAAAGTCTCTGAAGAGAAGAAGAGAAGCACATACAGTATGTCATGTCATCACTAAAAACCTGAAAGTATCCTAACATGACACTCTCTCAATAACCACTACTGCCTTGTTACAGTTAACTTGAAAAGCCTGTAGACAACAGCTTGTTGTCAGACAAACTGTAACCGTCAACATGTTGTTGCTGATCTTTGTTCAAATCAAACCAAACACATGCTGTGCAAACACAATTAGGTGTCATGAATAAATCAATGTACTATGACTGGCTCTCAGTAAACACTGCAAACCTGGAAATTATTTGTGGTAAAATGGTGTGACTGATGTTGCCATAATGTCATTAGTAACCCTAATGTTTTGTTTTGGAGTTAGTGATTTTTTTCCCAATTTGAAGTGCTTATAAATTTGATGTTGAACTGTTTGATGTTTAATAGGTTTAAAAATAGCCCATTATTTGTGTTTTGTTTCTCACAGAGCACAGCTTTAAAGGACAAATAAATCAGTTTCTGTTTGAACAGCACCTTTCCCACATGTTGTCTAAACCACAGTAGCTCATACACAGGTAACAAGCTGATAAATATTGCAAGAGACAACCGATTTTCATATGCTCTATATTTATGAGTGTCCTGACAGCATGTTGGATCAGCCCTCTCTAACAATGAATTTAACATGTTTGAGTTTTAATGGGTCATAAACATCAGTAAAATCATAGTGTAAAAGCACATATTTACATACAGAAGGAGTGTTTGTTCATACATAAGACTGTTAGCTAGAAAAATGTATAGACCTTGTGACAGACTGGGGATCTGTGCATGAAGTACATCGCCATGAAATGATTGAATAAGTGAGTATAGAAGATGGATGGATGTAATAACAGTAATAAGAATAATATATCATGTGTAGTTTGGGGCAAATGAAAGCCTTATCACTTTAACACTTATCAACGTATTTAATTTTACAGGAAACAAGGAAACATTTTGTTTTGTTTTTTACTTTTACATACAGCAACAGGGTCTTTGACACCTACAATAATGAGAAGGCCAGTGTACAAATAATAATTTGCATTTGCAGTAATATGTGTTACTGTCTGATTTCATTTACTGAGAGTGTAAATCTCTTTGCCGTACCTCCTGCACAGATACTCGACGGCTCTGCTGCCAGGATCTCGATACAGGACTTCTTCAGGATCTGGGGAGATGATGAGAAAAGCACAACAGTTTTTGTGTTTTCCAACAGCAATAATTTTGTGCCTGCTGACAACCTTAATCTCACAGTGTGGCACAAGGTAACTTGTTTTTTTTCCCCTTTTAAATGTTTCAGCAACAGTTGACCTTTGTGTGCTCATTAATCCCCTTTCAGACTCCCAGTTAAAGGTTGTATTTCCCCTGTTCTTCAAATGTAATGTACTGTGTATTTGTTGCTCTCCAGGAACATACCTACTTTAACCCTGAAGGAAAAAAAGACTGATTTATGAACCACTGGCCCATTCACGTGAGTAAGAAGCAACAGCTCTCAGCTTGCTGTTAATCTGCTCCAGATGACAGTCAGCTGCCTGACCTTTATCCCGGCTCCACAAACCTCACATCCCGGTGACAACAGCACCTTCACAACAAACTGGTTTTCATTTCTCGAGTTAACAATAGATTCAAGTGAACCACCGAGGTCGGACGTAAGGAATAAAGCACATACTTTGCTCACATTTGGCCCCGATGTCGGTCACACTGATCAAAAGCAGGAACGTCACCACAGGTTTTCCTGGAATTCTGTCCTTGGCCAGACCCGATGAATGGAATAACTTATCGTGAGTTAAACCTATTTTGTCTTGTTTCCTGTATGCTTTTTGATCAGTGTGTTGATGGATTAAAAGAAAAGTGATGGGGGAGGTTCAATGAAGGCCATTAAAAGCAAATTATTTCCTTGGACCTTTTATCTGTCTATTAGTCCTCATTATCCCAGGCATTATTGACAATATGATCAACATCTGTGCTGTGTGAATGTGTGTGGGCAAGAGCTGAAATACTCACTGAATCGATGACCCCTTGCAAAGCCTCAAATCCATCATTTACAGGGAAGACGTGATCTTTACTGTCGGCAATCTTTGCCAGCTAGAGGAGAAACAACTTATTAAAATCACAAAAGACGAGTGGACACTTATTCATCCCAGACTTCTGTTCAGTCATTGTTTAGCTGCCCAGATGTCATCTGAAACTTCTCTAAAACTGTCGCAACTGTAAAATAGACTCATCATTAGCTACACTTGCAGGATACACAATTAAAATACAACAGTTTATATAAACACAATTAACAAAATTATCTAATTTCCTCATTTTTGAAGACAAACTAAAACAGTTTTAACACCATACAAAGAAAGGAAATAAGCTTCTTGACTTCACACATTGCAGTGATTAAGCTACCAAACATTTGGATAGTGAAAAAGATTTCACGTCTTTATTGGAAAAGAATACAATTCAGTTTTCTAGGAAGGAGTTGCAGCCTGAAGACCAACTAATGATGCATGAACCGTATTAACTGATATGAGAGAGAACAGACACAATGTTTAAATTTGAGTGAATTGGAATGATGTAATCTAATACACCTTATAACTCCATGCAAATATTTGTTAAAATATTTACAAAATTACAGTATTACTTTCTATTCCTCTCTCAAGCTCAGATGTCACAAGACAGTAAGATTCAGACTAAAACTTAAAACACAAACACACCTGTGTCTCATTGAAGTCCTTCACCCCCACGCAGTAAACTGAGGCACCCAGACTTCGGGAGCGATTGGCCTGTCAGGTATGAACAGATTCACAGCAAAAACAGGAAGACACTCAACACCTGGATTCAATTACACCTCTGCATTTCACAACATCATCCACAACATAGTCAAACAAGCTTGTGTTGGTGCGGCCTCTAATAAGGTTTCATAAGAAGTTGGGCAACACCATGTTCCCAGTAAATAATATTATTCAGACATCAAATAACAATTGAAATGTCACGCAGATGCCTGGATGTCAGACATAACACACAAGCCTAATATTTCATTTCCAAGTAATAATGTCTCTTAAGTGTAATGTTAACGCTGAATAACAACCTTAGATCTGCCACAGCTTCCAAGAGCAACATTTCCAACTACTAGTAACATCAGGCCCCACTTTATCCCAGCTGTCAACATGTGTGTGAGGGTACTCAAAGCTAATTTAACCATAAGGCTTTCACACCCTTTCACTTAGAGTGCCTGAATGGTCTGAGGAGCAGATAAATCATTAGATCCTCGTGCAGATGTGAGGAGAACAATGGGCTCGGATGAATAAATCTAGCTGATGCGCTGACCCCATTTTTGGCCGACTACTGGAAGAGGATCAAAGTGGTGATGTATAGAAGGGCAGCGTTTCATCTGGTTCACCACATGTTTAGTCACATGTTTGACCTGGTTATAACTTGTGTGACCCACTAACCTTCTCTTTTTGTTACCCACCTCTCTCTCAGCGTAGTAAAAAAGATCTTCGTGGAGCTCTCCATCTGTCAAAGCGATGATAACACTCGCAGTGCGATAATCTGCAGACAAAAAGGTTTCGGTCACAACTGTTGCAACTTCACCCATTCATCACATCCTCCATCACAAATAATTAAGATAACAGACATCCTTGAAACTGCATTGTTATGTATCAAGGTCTCTCTATTTATATATAAACAGGTTTGTTGAGTCATTACAAAGGTACTTCCAAGACAGAAAGACAAGACCAAAACTCTCATCTTGTTTCTCTTATATCAAATCATATCAAAGCACATTGAAGGTTACAAATGTTTCTTGAGCTGTGAGCAACTTATGTGTTCAAATTTGTCAGATACTGATTATTTTGTAGGCCTGAATCCACAAAACCAAAACACAAGGCCACTGAAATGTGTTACAGTACATTTTCCCAACTTTTAAATCATCTTGCAAACACCTCATATAAAGCATGTGTGTTCCCTAAGTTTGAATAATTGATTTAAGGCAAACATCCACAGAAACAGACAAAATCAATCACACATCACTTCAGACAGATTCTAACTTACACTAGACAAAAATATGGCATTTTTGTATAAAGATGAGTAATACACACCTTCAGTGTTTCCATAGTATATTTGCTCACTAGCCTGTAAAAAGAAAAAAAGAAAAACTAGATTAAAACAGTGCACTATCTACCCAGTAGTATAAAGTGAATGAAGGAGCTCTTCCCAGCTCCAACACAACAGCCAGTGCTCTGGACCACGTGGTGTTTGTTCTGGACCGGGAGTGGAGATAAATCATGTGCCATCTCACCCTCAGGATGCCCTCATGCATGAAGGTGTCTCCTCCTGGTTGAACCCTTTGCAACTCCTCCAGACCTTTGCGAATGCGATCCCTGAGTGGACATACAGAGCACGAGGTCATCCACATTGTTGATCGTCTAATCTGATTAAAAATATTTATTTTGTCAGATTCATTTGTGAACATACTTTTGTATAAAAACCAGATACTCTGAGGCGTGGTAGGAGAATAATAGTTTCCATACGGGCAGTATTTTCAGAGAATACCAGCAATGTGTAACAGATGAATAAACTGAAACAGTACTGGTGCGATTGGCTCGAGACGCTGTCACGCAGATAGGCAGGAAATGAGCTCTTTGTAGAATAAGATATGAAGGAAGCACTGAGACAGTGAACAGATTTTGTGACTGCTGAGAAAAGATTAAACACACAAACTGTTCGCAATGTGACGAAGACCACATGATTAAGTAGTTGTCCAGACCGACGACACTATAGACAGATCACAGCGAGGGAAAGTATCTGTCTGGAATCTCTTCTTGGTCATAAAAATCATGGCTCATAACTTTGTGTGACCCCTGTCCAAATCTGGTATTACGCTCATTCCTTTCTGCTGGATGATAGAAAAGCAAAGGATTAAAACCAGTTTAGGGGATCTGCACCCACCTGTCCTCTGTCAGGCTCATTAGGATCCGTCCCTCAGTGGAGAACACAATGAAGGACATCCGCAACTGTGGGCTGGGGCGAGGAGAAGAGAAAACTCAACTGTGGGATCAGTAATCATTTTATTGTAATATGTTTTCCCACAGACACTTGATATTACTCTTTTTGTTTCTTACCTTATGAATTTATGAGCTAGATGTTCAACAAAGTGGTAGATTTCAGTCCAGTGGTTCTGCACACTCCCAGATCTGAGAAGAGAAGAGACAAATTAATGTGAAGATGTATTTTTCAACCAGCGCTGCACATCTGAACTCCGTGACCTCTTCTCTGACAGTGAACTCTGTGGTATAGACACATAATAGACACCCCAGCCATCTTAGACAGGAGGAGCAATAGTCCCAGTCTGATATGAGGCACAAAAGACCACAAATCATGCAACCATGTTGTCTGGAGTCATTTAGAGACTCTCTGTGGTCTTTTTCCATCTTGCCTCTTAAGTGTTGTGTGTCTTTGTAGTAGCTGTGTATCTCTTTGTGGTAGTTGTATGTTTTAATCGAGTAGTATTAATCATGGTAATCCACCCTGACCTTCTGGCCTTGTTCACCTGTGCTCAGTGGGCCCTTCAGTAATCTATCAGGGAGACAAAGCTGCTGATAAAGGGACCAGGTGAACAGAGGGAGCCTTCAGAGAAGTGCTTTTACAAGGAGTGGCAATGATGTCATACTCATCAGATTACTGCTAAAACCTTCACAATACACCTGTACTTGTTTCAGTGGCACTGATATCAGATTGCACCCTCAATAAGCCTCCATGCATCACAACTAGGTCAGGGAGGAAGTTGGATACCTTCCCTCTTCTCTTACACAATCCAAACAAAGATGTTGCTTGTCACATTTTTCCTTGATGTTTTTACTCAATTACTGCTCTGCTGTTGTAACAAAGTAAATATTAATGGATTACAGAGCTTCACAGTACAGCTATGTATCCAATTATTCCAATGTCTGTGTTAATATCAGTTTACAGTTACAGGGTCTGGTTGATAACATCACCACTTTGTAAACTTTTGTCCTTTTGTCCATGTCACTGCTGATTCTTATCGAAATGTCTTTCAGTAAAACACTGTTTTTATAAGCCCCCCATTTCCCAAACACATGTTTTGCCATTGTTACTATGACACAAGTCCCAGCAAAAGCAGCTCAGCCAACAGGCTGAAACTTTGGAACATCTGGACCACATGGACAAAGGCAGTGTAGACATGGAGAGGAGAGACAAGAGGAGGAGGAGACAGAGCAAGAGGACAGTGAGGGCAGGTGGAGGACATTACAGCTAGGGCAAGGTAAGCTCCAGCCTGGACAAAAATAAAAGGAATATCTAGTGCAGTGAATTGACATCCAACTACAAATCTTGTCAAGTCACACACACACACACACACACATAAATCTGTGTTATTAAAACATGGCTAACACTAACAATTATGCTCTATTACACAGAATTGCCTAATTTTTCCTCAGAGACACGGCACTGAGCCTGGAGTTGGCACTGACATGTACTGGAGGACAACTGGAAAATCTATCTCCTTCTGTAGGGGTAGAGACTCTATAAACACTGAGGGTAAAGAGCGATCCTCCAATCACCTCCTTCAAGAAAAAAGATGGATTCAATGAGTTGGATAAATTCGTCTTGACCTAGTTGGCAAACATTTTGTGGTATAAATAAATAAATAAAAACAAATAGTTTTAAACCACAATTGCAAAACATAAAATGTCATAAAGTAAGTACTCTGGTAGAGTCCAAAGGCAACAGCCTTGTTGCTAGGGGAGACTGTTGCTCATTTACCTACAATATCAAGTTCTTTCTTCAAATCAGCAAAGCTCGCAGGGCTTTGCTGAACTTTCCTCCCTGTTTAATTTGTAGAGCAGGAAAAATCCACTTTTAATTAAAAGCGTGTCATGTATACACCACTAATAACTACAAAAATGATAAGTAATTAAAGGCAGTATCATGCCCCATTAAAAAATAAACAATAAAAACAACCATTAATTAATTATATTAAATGTTATGAACAAATTTTGTTAGGTGCCCATCTCACACTGCTCAAAGAAAACTCAAATCCAGGTTGAATAAACATGTGAAGTGTTTCTCTGTCAACATCAATCAATCCAAGTAACTTCTTATGATGGGAGGTCAAACATCCTGACTCCCACTTCAGATACACATTTTAAAAGTCCATGCAGATGAGGAGTCCTAACTCATGAGGAATGATATGTTTAAATAAACGTTAAAGTATGTTATGTGGATGAAGACTAAACACAGCAGTCAGCAGCAGAGCTCAAAGCCTGTGCTGCCTGCAGCTGACTGATGAATGGGAACACACCACTAATCATGACCATCTGTAGATATATGTCATGCTGAAATGTAGATTAAGGCCTACCAGAGCATTGCATCATCAATCCCTCCATTTTCCTGCATGACACAACACCAGGGTAAAGAGATGACATCATAACACTATTTGGCCAGACAGTCAGTTTCATGCAAATAATTATGCATATTTACTC
Source organism: Pseudochromis fuscus (assembly GCA_900323345.1). Lineage (NCBI taxonomy): Eukaryota > Metazoa > Chordata > Actinopteri > Pseudochromidae > Pseudochromis > Pseudochromis fuscus. The sequence continues at coordinate 19,099 of OOFC01017856.1, forward strand.
AGAAGAAGTATGTTCATAATAATGCATAATGAACTTGATCAAGATACTATCAGATGGTTGCTGTAGATAAAAACAATGCAGGACAACAAAACTGAAATCAAAGAAAATACTATATCATTCTCATTCAACCTGTTAATTCAACAAAGGCTCATGGATTGTAACAAAAATGGTTTTCACATGTCAACAGAAACCATCCTTTTCATCCACTCCCTCATACAGTGTCAGGTAATGTGTGTCAGATTAACTCACTTGTCCAAAACAAAGTAGAGATCAAAGCCTCCAAAGCATGAGGACGACTGCCTCTTGTCCTGGTTTGGTCCAGCATTACCAGCAGTAAGAACAACCAGTGCAGCCCCGAACACCACTGGAAACCAGGAGCTTCTACTCCAGCACATTATTCCAGCAAAAGAAAATCTCATACAGGTCAGATAATGAAGAAAACCACCTTCAGTTGAAAAAAAAGAAAGTTACTCCTTGTTGCAGGCTCTTCTTTCAGTTCTCCACAGATGTCTTCAGCACATAAAATCAATAATCCACAGGGCAGCTGTAAGTTTAAGGCTGAAGAGGAGGGGAGAGCATGTGCGTTGGAGGTCTCACTGTCTTTGAGACCCTCTCATCATCAGTTTGCCCAACGCTGCATGCACGAAGATGAGAAGAGCTCCACAACCTCCCACTCTTGCTGTTTTTTTGTTAATGACAGGGCCATGCAACAGAAAGATCCTGTAACACTGGATGGATAACTATTTGCAAAAGTCTTCTTGTGTTTGCAGCTCTCTCTCTCTTCTCTCTCCTCTCTCTCTCTCTCTCTCTCTCTCTCTCTCTCACACACACACACACAAACACACACACACTAGTGATGAAGACAATACAGTGGAAACATCAGAACGTGCTGTGTCATCCTGCCTCCTAGTGGTGATAAGTGGCTGCTTTTAAACAACCAGGCCATAATACAGACTCTGTGACCTCAAATACAGTAAATATCTGTGCAGTCTATCACTGCATTAAATATGACCTCTGTGGAACACTGATTCATCAGTAAATAATCATTGTAATTGTGTGTTGCATGGCATTAGACACAGGAAAGTGGAAAATCCGCTAAATTAATGGTGGTATATTCTTTTGTTGTTGCTGTTGTTGTTGTTGTTGTTTTTACTTTGATGTTTGACAGAAACCTTTCCATGCTTAAACAAAGTACTACAACCAGGAGAAAAATTACAGTCACATATAAACATACTGTATGTGCAGTGAGCGAACATAAATAAAATGCAATTCTCATTTATCTCTTTATTCTCAGTCGATGTATTTATTTCCCAACAACAGCATGTTGTTACTATGTTCACCTTTTGAAACAGTTTGATGTTATTTTGTTGAAGGTGTGAAAGTTGTGTGTCTTCTCAATACCTTTGAAAATAAATAAGAAACAAGTACCAACAAATGTCATAACATTTTGTTGGTCTTATCAACCGGCTTGAAACTTCAGATCTTCAGGCTGCAATGACAATGGCTCCATTACTTCCCTACTGCAGCATAAATTTCACATGGTGTAGATGGGTCGTTTTTCTTGTGTACTCTGAATTCACAGGCCCTGTTGTCAAACACTGACACACAGTCATCAGGGAACACCTTTGGGGTGGAAAAGCTGCAAACACAAACACACAGTTATCAGCAGATTATGTAAAATTACAGAGACTTGTCTTCATTTCCATTTCAAAACAGTAGTGTTGTGTTACTCACGCGGCGCAACACTGGCTGCAATCACAGTCATAACATTCACTGTTTCTCCATGTAGATCCCACTGGATGCCATGTGCCATCCACATGGTCCTGACATTGAGTGATCCTGCCTATAAATGGAGAATTGGCAAATATTTTTCAGCACATTCATAATGTGGCATTAAGAGGGACTTTAAAAAAAGTAAAGTTTGTGTGTATACTAAATATATAAAACAATTCTGTGTGTGTGTCTTTTCTTTTACCTCCTTTCATGGGCTTAACGAAGCATTGCCCGTTTGACAGTGTCAGCAGAGCACAGAGCAGCAGAGCCAGAGCCAGATATTTCTTCACAAAAGATAAGATAAGATCAAACTTTATTGATTTCGAAGGAAATTTTTGTGCCAAATTGCTCCAGCTTACATAACAAACAAACAAACAGGAACAAACATGGAAGTTTCAACATTTATAGTGAATCCAGAAATGTCTCAGTATGTTTTGGCAAAACGCTGGGAATCACTCTAAATAATAACAGTGTCAAAACTAAGAGTTTCACAAAACAGCTGTTGATAGCATCAAAAAACAAAACTTACCATTGTGGCATTCAGTCCTGTCAGACTTTAGGTAAGAGGCAAATACTATGTTGCAATTTTAAGGAAAGACTCCTTTTAAACAGTGTGTGCAGGGACCTTTGGAATCAAACATGAGGGGAGACGGAAAATTACCTGTTATAGAGAAAGTACTCAGCTTTGTACATGTCAGAGACTTTCAAAAATAAATGTTTAATTTGCCTGTTCAGAGTTCAAATAATATTATTTAAAGTTGTCTTTAAAATAATGAAAGTCATTGTGGTTGCTTTTGTTTGTTTTGTTTCAATCAACTATGGTTATTAATAATGTAATAAGATGAATTCTAACATCAACTTTGATGCCATTATTCAACTCACTGAACCTAATGCATTGAACCTAACGTTGAACCTAATGCATTATGGCATTCTATTGTTTTTAAAGGAATGACAATAAAAGATCTATTCTATTTGATGTGATGCCATATATTATGATATATGGCATCACATCAAATAGAATAGATCTTTTATCTATATCATATATTATGATATATGACATCACATCAAATAGAATAGATCTTTTATTGTCATTCCTTTAAAAACAATAGAATGCCATAATGCATTAGGTTCAACGTTAATGCTTAAAATCAAATTTACAAACAGAATCATATCTGTTTAAGATCCTTTTAAACCATCAGACTGAAAACGTGCACTAAAACATCCTCTATAAAGCACACAGTCTAGTTGTGATAACAAAATATTGTTGAGGAAAAACACACAGGTCGACTCCACGCGGCTTCATATTTTGCGTCATTCACTGACGCGCCACAAACCGGGTTGCCAGTTTGGTTAATACACGGCCTGGCCATCTTGCTTGTTTTTACGGCGCAGAAAAGGGGGGATGTATAGCTCAATGTGGCAACGAATCACACAACAAAAGGAAGTGTGGATTTCGCGTACTGAATATTTACGTTTTATATAATCTATAGAAGTCGAAGTAAGAAATACGTCGTTCTTTGGTTTTATTTCGCCCGGAAGGAGAGCGGAAGTCCTCACGGCCAACATGGAGTAACCAAACAAAGAGGTTAGCTCGGCTAGCTAGGAGTTGGCTATACTAATGTTAGCATGCTAGGCCAGCCCACCACCCTCTGTCTTTACGTCGTAGTTGTAACACGGAGCGTTAATATTAATGCTAAATATAGACTGCAATTACGTTATTCTATTTAATATATGTGGAAACGTTTGATTTAAAGTTACATGTAACCCACATTATAATGTTAAGCTAATAATATCTAGTACACGGCAGAAGCTACTGGGTGGCGCCTGTTTGAGTGTCAGTCTGTATGGAGGTGCAGCTATTAGTTTCTTTATCGATTCAGGTTGATTAGATTATAGATTTAGTCTATACAGCGAGGATTGATGTAGTCCTGGCGCTCAGCAAACTGCAATTTAAAATGCATGCAAAACATCTGAGGCAAAACGATCAATGAAAACACCGTGCTCTCAAGTGGATAACACTGCAGGGTTAGCAGCAGCTTTACTGATGAGCAGAATTTACTCATCCTAACAAAGCTCCTCAGTACAAGATGTTTACTAGCTTTTATAGGCTGTGTTGTACACGTAATGTGTAAGCTGGTGTGTGTGTGTGGAGATAGAGCAGTACAATTTTGGTCGAAGGTCAGATTTCTTGATGGAAGACAACCAAATAAATGCATATGTTTGTTCCAAATAAAATTACATTTACTCCTCCTTTCTCATTAGTTTGGGCTGAATCCACACAAGTTGTCGAGGCCTTCCCAGGGCCCTTTGGGGTCCAGGAAGAGGATGCATCGTGGTGGGGATAAGGATTTCCAGATATCAGCACGAAAGATGGGCACATCATTGCTTTTCCAGCTGTCAGCTCACGAAAGAGAGTTGGATTTGGTATTTCTGGATCACAGCTATGCCAAACCATGGAATGCCCACCCAGATGCCAGTAGCGCTCGGCCCACAAGGACGTTGTTTTTTACCCCTCGTCGTCAGCCTGAGGCTTTGTCGTGAGTCCCACAGCTCCTAATCATAATTATAATCATCAGCGTCCTTCCACTCTGTTTCTCAGCTTTATTAACATTAATCATCTCATGATCAGTTGGATCACAATCATTAATTTAATGTCTTGCAATGTCTTGACATACTTTTCTTTGTCTGCAGAGATTCTGAATCTGCAATAGACGTGGAAACAGTCACACCAACACCTATTCCTCTCTATGATAACCTGAAGGCTCTTAGTGTGATGAAGGAGTGTGAGCGACATGTCCTGTTTGCTCGCACAGTTGCTGAGAGCCCTCCGCCCCCTGATGACTGGGAGGAGCATGTAAACAAGTAAACAAACACAAATGATCTACTGTTATATTTGACACTTTAATTCATGTAGAATATTTGCAGAGCATGCGACTTGCAGTAGATTGTTTTCATATTATTACTATTATGATTATGTTTCAGGACTGGATGGTCAGTGGCTCAGAACAAATTGTTCAACAAAGTCCTCAAAGCTCTACAAGCTGAAAGACTAGCCCGTCTGGCCAATGAAAATGTAAGTCATTTAATGAAATTTTGTTTTCTAAAGACACATGCCACTGAGTTGACATCGGTGGCATTAATGGCTCAATACTGATGTGACCTTGTTTTGCTTTAGGCTTCCAATGAGCCAATTTTGCGGAGGGTAGCTGTGGACAAGTGTGCAAGGAAGGTGCGGCACGCATTGGCCAGTGTGAACTGGGACACCAAACTGACACAGTGGCTACACACCACCATGATTGAATCTTTAAGCCTTGCCATGCTTGCTGCTTACCTGGATGTGCTGCAGACTCTGAAAAGCAAGGTGGGATATTGATCCTTTGTATATTTTAAAAACATGTGCAAGCCCAAGGATTCTTGATTCATCATTTCCCCCTCTCTATGTTTGTCAAGTTGCCCACACTGATCGACAGAATGTTACTGTCATCTGCAAAGTCTGGAGCACCAAGTGCAGAGGCTCTGTCACTGCTACTGAAACGACCCTGGGACCCAGCTGTTGGAGTTCTGTCTCAAAACAAACCGGTAACCCAAACCAATCACTCTCAGTTCTTATTAGAATACATTTTTATACAGTCTCTTTGTTCTTCTTGATCTGCAACATCTAACAGATTCATGGCTGTTTTCTCATATGTTTCAGAGCAAGCTTCCTGGATCCCCACTCATCCTTATTGCACCATCAAGCCCAACCAATCCAGCCCTGTCTACCTCGCGGCGCATGAGATTCTGGCAGTCGCAGCTCTCCTGTTTGGGAAAGGTATGAAGACTCTCTTGGTTAAGTCCGTGTACTATTAGAGGTACTATTATGTTTATTTATCCCCCTTTTTTTTCTCTTGTGACTGTTTGTGTTTCAGGTCATCCCAGTGCACACTCATGTGAACAGTGGGGCAAATATTGGCATCTCCCAGTGTCTGGAGCACATGTTGGGTACTGTCAGGGCAAAGGTCATGGAGGTAAGATGTTCTGTTTTTATTTTGTTTACTTGTAACTGTAGCTACGGTGGGATTGTGGTGTTGTTTTTGAATGTTGTTAGATATAATGATATTATATATATAAAACAACTCACTTTTGTGGTCTTACTAGACAGCAGCATTTGCTTTTATTTGGTTCGGCTCAGATTTTATTGTAAAATACAAATTTCTCTCACTCTATCTTGTTATAAAATGTCCAATCTCTTGCAGTTTCTTAGTCTCTGTGAATAGGCAGTGTTTTGCAGAGGTGCATTAAACCACTCAAAAAGGAGCTACATTAAGACATGATGTTCAAGTGTCTCTTTTTGAAAATAATTACACAAACTGTACTTTGTGTTGATTGTGTGTTATAAATGTTTCCACCAGGTTCACAGTCACTTCCCCCACAAACCCATTATCCTGGTTGGCTGGAATGCTGGTGCTCTTATCGCTTGTCATGTAAGACATTTTAATCACATATCAGAATGATCTAATGAGATGCTGTGTGGTTTTCACCCATTAATAAAGTAAGAGAAATTTTCTGATGTTAATATTGTTTATTTATAGGTATCTCTCATGGAGTATCTGACTGCTGTGGTGTGTCTTGGCTTCCCCCTGCTAACAGTCAATGGGCCAAGAGGGGTAAGACTTAAAGCAGTGTCCTCCATTGATATGCATTTTCCTGCTTGCTCATACTTGTATGGTTGTTTTGTTGAATAAATCTTTGGTATCTAGCCAGTAGTTGTGGAAAGTGTTGACGCGTTACTGGTTTGCAGGATGTGGACGACCCACTGCTGGACATGAAGACTCCAGTGTTGTTTGTAGTCGGCCAGAACGCTCAGCAGTGCAGCACAGAAGGCATGGAGGAGTTCAGAGAGAAGCTGAGGGCAGACAACAGCATGGTGGTGGTGGGAGGGGCGGACGACAACCTTAGGTCCGTCACAACCTTAACAAACAATAAATCAAGTGATAATAATATGTCGTTTACAGCTGAGTATATCAGTTATGATAATATACACTAGTGACACTAAATCTCCCAACAGAATCAATTCAGCAAAGATGAAATCAGAAGGACTGACACAGACCATGGTGGACCGCTGCGTTCAGGTACGTCCTTGTAACTGGAAGTATTCTTTCTTTTGAGTAGTTTTTATCTGCTGAAGTACATTTTGAAAACTAAGCATATCATGTTTCTTTTCTTTTCTTCCCTCACTGTTCTTCAGGATGAGATAGCCGACTTCTTGTCAGGTGTCCTTACTCGAGCAGAGGGACACGGTCATGGTTCAGGGGAGATGAGGGACTTGGACACAGAGAAGAAGAAGAGGCCTCGACGGGAGCTTCCCTTTGACATGGAGAGAGGAAGGCCTTCGTCTCCTGCACTGAGAGTTCCCATCTCACCTTCAGGTTCAGAGGTTAGAAATCTTCGCATTGTTAGGATTTAGAATAACCATCAGGGCTACATCATTTATAGCAAGAATATTTTAAATAATATTTCAAAATTTAACACTATGTGGAATAAGAATTGTATACAGTTGTCACTTCTAATGATTGTTTTTGTGTTAGAGTTCTGTACCAGTTTAGTAATCTCAGAAAAAAGACTGCAACTAACAGGTGGTGTTAAGGAAATCATTACTTCTGCTCATGTTTTCTGTGTGCTAATGGCTCTAATGCTAGTCTGAAATACAGGTTGTCTCTGAAACAGTTTTAGATGCTCTGGAAAATCTTAAATCTTAATTACCTTTTCACATCTTAGTGTTTGTGCCTGTTTCGGTCGCTACACAGTGGGGCAAACACTTTGTTTTGCTGCTTGAAACCAGATTCAAATCCAAGCATCATGTTTCATGACTATAAAAAGCTACACTGTCTACACATGCAGTGGCTGACACTAGTGAATCATTACTCATCTCTTCGCTGTGTCCTCAGGATCTGTCTAGTGTCTGTAGCAGTCCCACGTCAAGTCCCAAGCCCAAGACATCTGGTCTGTCTCCAGCACAGAAGTCCAGTCTGATCACGGCTACACAGCTTCTCAAGACACACATGCAGCGCTCTGGCACAGTGCTCACTCACAAACAGGCTCAAGGTTAGTTCACCACCTCACCACACTCTGGATGCATTGAATACGCACCATGGGCATTAACGTTCACTACACGTGAGCGGTGATCCTTGGTACCTGTGCGTACACAGCTCTCACATTCACCCCACATGTTTATTTACACTTGGTAAAATGAGTCATTCACCTCAACTGCGGCCGAATTGTGCAAAAGCTGTGCAAGCAGAACAGATGGGGCGCTGTGTGAAATGTGAGAATTATTGTAAATAGATTTTTAAAGAAATTATCACGTCACGACATCCGATGGGGAGAGATGGAACGTGACTGAAATACTCTCCTCTCATCCTCTTGTCTCTTCTCTTCCTACAACTTTCCTTTTCTGGCTTTTTCTCTAATTCATTCCAGCTCAGTTTGCTGCTTTTATGAAACAAAACATGCTTGCGAGGAAAAATCTTCCTCCTGGCAGCCCTCCTTGTATTTTTGGTAAGTGTCTATCCCTCTTCCTTCCTTTCTTTCCTCTGTTCTTTTCACTCTCTTTTCTTTGTTTCTTTCATTTTCACTGAATGTGACATATTAATCACTGTACTGCACTAAAACACCCATTGTCATGCTTTAAATTTAACCCAGAATAATACATTTTAAATTGTGGATCACTTTTTTTCTGGCAGGATTACATTGCATACAGCTCAAAGTTAAGAAAAAATTTATATTCAATATCAGTGCTAGGGTTACATGGGAATAAAAACCACAGGTTCAAGTGATCGCAGCACTCCACTGAACATGTCCTTGTCTGTGTCTGTACGTGTGTGTTTGTCTGTACTTGTGTGTTTGTCTCTGTGGTGCAGTGCCAGTGACCAGTGATCAGATGGAGGGCCTGGACAGAGATGAACTGCGGCCCCATGGCAAGAGGAGGCAGACGCCTAGTCCCACGCCAAGCAAAGCCTCCAAGAGAGCGAAGATCAAGGTCACCATTGTTTCCCAAACTGAGTCAACAGGGGGCACCATAAGCCCTGCTGCACATGAAGGTACAATATCCAGTACCCTCACCTATTTACATACGTGAGATATTTTAGGCAGTACGTACATTTAGGGATGTTTGGTTATCAGAAATTTGGTAATCAGTACAGATACCCCTGAAATTCCCCTATTCTCAAAACAAAAAAAAATTTACAAGTTAATTTTTTGAGCAGAAAGTGCTGCACTCATAGTGTGGTAACCATAGACTGTTTATAGAAATGACTGAAGCAACCGGGGATTAAAAAACAAGGCCAATGAGGAAGTGCAACAAAGTGCGCTCCTTTTGCGGCCACTAGATGCTGGCTCCTAAAAACTCTGGCTCCAAATAACTCATTTTCAAACATGAAATACTCAGTCAATGCATTTTCCTGCAAGTCATTCTAATGCCATTAGCTAAGTCTTTTAATTAGTGGTCTGGTGGTCCATCTGGGAAAAAACACAATTAAGTAGATATTGCATTTCAAAAAGAGGAATATTTAGGGGCATGGATAGTTTGATTGACAGTTCTGTTCTCCAATGAAACCAGCGCTGAACTCAAGTCTCATGCACATTGGGCAGTGTCCTCGGGTTCAAAGGTTAGACCCACCTCCTCACTCGTTCCTTCATATCCAAATATGGTCACTTCTGGCTCCAAACGACCAACATGGCAGTGCTCTATATATTATTCTTTTTGAACTGGTAGTCATCTATGTGTTTTTATGTTGTATGTGATGTGCGTGTTATGTATTTTATATATTATTTGTAGCACAGAGCGATGAGGAGGAACAGCATTTCACACCTCTGTATATTTCCAACATACAGAGGAAGTAATAAAACGCTTGAATCTTGAATCATAATATAAAGTTGACAGCTGAAACTTGCAGTGAGTTCTCTATACAAAACGGGAGGACTGTCTTGTGTGATTCAGGTGGTTCCAGCTTTTGTTTTAAATGCTCTGTGACACTGTTGCATTTAGTTTTTTATTGTCTCCAACTTGCTCTGCTCATCAAATCCAAAATATCTTTATAATACAGTTTATGCAGTGGTTCAGTGAGATGAGCTGAATCATAAACTGACTCTTCTACTGTTCCCTTCTTTCCATGCAGTGGGTGTGTCTGGGAAACCCTTAACAGTGACGGTGGGACAGACCGTAGCCGGGGCCAAGGAACTCTCTGGACTTCTCACAACCCAGCGGTAAGCTAGCAGCTTTGCTGCACACATGCACATTGAGTTCAGAGCACCTACAACCCCAGCCACACCTACACCCATGTCCACTCCCACCCTATTGGACAAAAGTGTGCCTGGTGCAGAGGGATTGATGAGTGGTGTCCTCGGAGTTTGGGAGCTGAGTGATGGCCAAACAGCACTTGCTGGGGTAGCTCCTGAGTAGGTGGTTATGTGTGTCACTGCAGGTCTGGTAGTCTCTCAGAGGTGTCTGGTGCCCTGTCTCCAGGCTCAAGCTCATTCAACAGCGTGCAGCCTTGCATGGTGTCAGGGTCCTCCACACCAGTCCAGGTGCAAGCCACCGCTACTGCCCAAGGTACCTCTGTCTCGTCCTGCCTTGCACGCCTGTTTGCACTCTTAACTGTGCAGCTAATCTCAGCGCAGTGCCCTCAACACACACTGCAGCTTTGACTGCTTCTTAGAAAGCCATTGAAGGAAGAAACACTGGATGAGAACAGTGTGTGAGGACAACATATTTTGGCAAGAATCATCATTGATCACCTCTTGCGCCATTGCTGTTTGTCGCTGATCCAAACTTTACCCTTTGGACATGATCGTCATACTGTGTGTGTGTGTGTGTGTCTGTGTCCATGTAGTTTAGACCTGTGGGGGGATTGGATTTGAGGGGTTGTAAAAGATGGAGTTTTGTGCTAATATTTCCTCGGCACTAATTTCACCCATATTTCAGCTTGACTGATTGGTTGTCTTCGTGTTTGTGTGCAGCACCTTCCGCCAGCAGTCTGCTACAAGGCCTAAGTTTCAGTCTTCAGGAGATCGTCACCAAAGCTCCTAACTTGCCCTCCACAGCAGCCAACACAGGCAGCACCCAGGTACCCTTTGATATCGTAAATACATCACATAAAGGTTTTATGGAAATTTGCTGGTGAAATTTAAGCCCATTCACTGTGAATTATGTTTATTATACAGATACTATGATGCCAATTATTTCCCCAGTATTGTCTATAGATATTGTGTATGGGAACCTGATCCCACTGCAACAGTGGTGTGCACAATCATTAATTCTTAGCCCGCTGATTTTTTTTTTTTTTTTTATGCAGTGCACAGTCCAGGGCCCATGGAATCACTTATAGAAAGAAACCAAGCCGACACAAACTGGGTCAAACCTACTGCACGATCTAAACTGAAAGTTATACAAAAACCAACATTCTCAGAAATGAGAGGGCAGACAGACCATACTCATACCGGGTTAAGGGTGGAGGAGGACCTATTATACTTTTCCATATTTTCTGTTCCAAGTACAGTTTTATAATCTTGGGTGTTCGTACTACACATGGCCACAATTTCAAATCATGAGGTAAAGTGATGTTCCAGTAATCACTGGTAGAAAAGTGCTGTGTCACATAAAGACAAAAGCCTTAATAACACAGAACTAGAAAAGCACTCTGAGAGCGCAGACCTCCTCCAAGCACTGTTAAGGCCAATTGATACTTTCCGCGTCCGCATGTCCGTGTTGGTGCACGAGGGTCCGCGTCACGTAAATGTCATGGAACACGTCAGGAAGCGCTCGAGCGGACAGGCGCGGAGGCGTCCGCGTACAGCTCAAAAAATGTGAGTGCGTCGCCTGGGCGTGGAGGGCTCGAGCAACTGCACTGCGCTTGCGCTAGCATATCAAGATGGACTCCTTCGAGGAGAGACTTTGTGAGGAGAATCCTTAAAAAAATTCCTGGATTCAGACAGTGTTGCGGATCACCCCTAAAATGAAATCAGTTCTTCCTTTTCCCACTTCCAACATATCCTGAAAATGTCATCAAAATCCGTCCATAAGTTTTTGAGTTATCTTGAACACAAACAGACAGACAGACAGATAAACGCCGACAAAAACATAACCTCCTTGGCGGAGGTAATTAACAGAACATCATCACACACAGTCTCAGCTCTGACTTATTTCAAAGGGGAAAAAAATCAACTTTGCAGCGAGCGGCTTTACATCAAGTCACTCAGTCACTTTGCTTTTGGCATTTTGAAATTTTAAACTAGTAGGTTTGGACACTTTCCTTTTATAATATACATTCATTTTATACATATTCATACAGAGATTTTAAAGTAATAAATGTGCTGGAAAAAACTCCGAAATTTGTTACAATTATTGTCACAAATATACAGAGAATAAATAGAATATGTGGTTTAGTTTTTTTACTTTCAAGTCTCTTTTCTATTTAAATGTATTAATTATTATTATTATTGTTATAATTATAATTATGGTGGTTGTAACAGATGTTTCAGGTGGAGAGTTTTTTACCTGCTTCATAAAAGTGGAGTTTCACCAGTGTTTTACTGTGTGTGTGTGTGTGTGTGTGTGTGTGTGTGTGTGAGTGAGAGATTGATAGTTCCCCCTGATGAACACTGATTGCCTCAAATCAGTGTCGGCGATTAAAACTGGATCTGCTTCATTAAACCTGTGTGTGTGTGTGTGTGTGTGTGTTTGTTTGTGTGTCAGATAGAAACACAGTGATTAGATAAGACCTGAACAGACTC
>OOFC01017858.1:0-16392 GCA_900323345.1 Pseudochromis fuscus
AAAAGTTTCAAAAAAAAAAAAAAAAAAAAAACTCAAGTAAAGTACAGGTACTCAAAAAATGTACTGAAGTACAGTACTCAAGTAAATGTACTCCGTTACTGTCCACCACTGCACACAAGAGTCTAGCGGCATTACACACTCCTGTCCACTGTGTTACATTTATTATATGCTACATTTTACACACATCACATTTGTCCCTTTTGGTTCAGTTTATATGAGAAAAGTCAGATTACAGCGACACATGAGACTGAATCCTTTTAAACTTCCAAAGTACTGCATTATGGTGCAAATACTGCTGTGTGATATTTTAACATGAGGTGACCATTAATTTGAGATTCAGTGAAAATAAAAGTGAAATAGCTCAGATTGATGTGGTCATATAAACGGTCTCATCAACGTGTTATATTATTTATTTCAATCATCATTAGTTAAATAAAAGCACACCATCTGCCTCTGGCTGCACATTTGAGGTGTTGTGTATTCAGGATGTGCCACTCTGGACCATTCAGACAACTGCATAAAGGAAGAGGAAAACCCTCTTCCCATTAGCTGAGCTGTTGTCGTCACGTTTGACTGCAGCTGGCACAGCTGTTCCAGGGTGTAAAGTAAATTTATTAATCACTACAAACCTAATTTCTGGTTCAGACAATCATTTTGTATATTGATCAAAATAGTAGGTGTGGTCAGGACATGGCGTGTTCAGCCTGTTGGGTTGAATTGGAAACAGAGGGATTACTTTGTGGCACAATGAAGTGAGAATAGTGGCAAAATGTGAGAGGAGAGGGAAAAACAGTCCATAGTCTGCCTCTCCTGATCAAAAAGACTCTGTGTTTATGAGAGTTATAGTCTCAGAAAACAGCTGCACAACAATCAGATCTGTTTGTTTTTTTTCTTTGAGGGCGAATGAGAGGAGCAAGTTTCTCACCTCAAACAAAGAGTTTGATATTTTTGGAAAAACATTCAGTCACATTTTTGTGTGATCGGATCACAAGTGGACAGATGCATCATGTATGTAACGTGCTTCTCTACAAGTTGTAAACAGACGTCACTGCTATTACATCCAGCTCCACACACAGTGTTTATGTCACCAGATTAACTAAAAGAGAGGAGAAGGTAAAATGATTCAACAGATAGTGTACATGTACAGGCTGCTCCAGCTGTTTCAGGGGAGAGGACACAGGTCAACGGTCCAGCACTGATGATGTGTTTCTTGTTATTTGCTACATTACACTACAAAAGATATGAGGTCACATGCGTCTCAGACCTCCTCCACATGTGGTTTGATTAATTTAAATGCATCTTGGTGGTCGTTCACACTTGTTTTTGGTGCTGTCCACTTGTGATCAGTGTGAACAGGGTCTCACATCTGTCCACTGGGAGCCAGGATGGAGTTAGCTCAGGTTTACATGCAGAGTAGTCTTATTATTAGTATTATCATTATTATTACTATTCTTTATTTTTATTTATTTATTGCTGTGATTATTACTATACTGTTATTATTTATTGCACATTCCTCTTATTATTTATTTATTTTTTCTGCCTTCCTTGCTTTGCGCTACCTATTACTGTTAATATTTATTGTATATCCTTTTTCTTTCCCCCATTTTCAATTCTGCACATCAGTCATCCTCCCACACCCACACCCACTCACACACCACATGCGCTCATGTTTGTTGATTTGTCCTCTTAATGTTGTTTAAATGTCTGTTGTCTGTCATTTTAATTTAATTGTCTTTTTGTGCACTGTTTTTCACAATAAAATTTCTATTAAAAAAAAAAAAAAAGTTTACATGCAGACTGGGGGAAAATGGGGGAAATGAGCAGATATGACTCCAAAGCAAAGAAAACGACCTGTCATGGTTTTATGTGAGGCCTGTGTCTGTTAGCATCCAGGAAACACTGTCAGGTTAGATAGGTGGAAGTGGATTTAACTAGTCAGCTGGTGATGAATGAGTCTGCAATGGTGAAGCATAAAAGAAGCAACTGTGGCCTAAATTATAGCAATTTATTTATTGTTTTTGTCCATGCAGAGGCGAATAAAGACATGACGCCCTCCTCTCTCGATCACCGTTAAGTGATTTATATTTTACAGTGTTTCAGATTTCACTTCTTCCCTAAATCTCTTGTTTCACATAGAAAAAGACCCAGTTAGTGTCTGAACTTTCTTCCAGTGGGAAAACAAATGTCATCACGAGCCACTGCAATGTGTTTCCCTGAAAGATGAAGAGAGACACGGACCACCAATCATCCAGCCCGTGGCCTCATTTGTTTACAGTAATTGCACCAGGGTATCACTATTAATGGTATAATGATGTTTAAAGATGGGACACAAAGCACCTTTAAATCATCTTCTGTTTGTGTTTTGTATATGGGCTTTTCATCACCGTGTTACATAACGGAGAGATCGGCTTATTAGCCGCTGCTGCTGATTTGTCAGAGGAGGAAAAAAATACACTAATGTACTGAATAATAAAACTGGAGTCATGCCTCCAACATGTGCTGCTGCTGCTGCTGCTGCTGCTGCTGTTGGAGCTTGGTGGAGGCTTCAGGCGAGTATCTCTCAGTTTAAATTTCATACAAAGTCAAAGGTCGGTATTGAAGAAGCGAGGTTGATGTGAAGCGCTCTCTGGCTTCCAGAGGAAAAAGGTCAATAGCACCAGTATGATCCCCTGAGTCTCCAACTGGCTGTACATGAATTGGGAAATGGTGCGTAACCACAAAGACAAGGACACACACACACACACACACACAGACATACACAGACATACAGTATATGTATCAATGCTACAAGCCGCTGTTGTTTATGGATGTGACGTGGATGTGATTTTTTTATCGGCTCATGCACGAGAGAGATGCAGTGTGACATGAGATTTATGCATATTTATGAATCAATATTCGGGCTCCCTCCGCTCTTCTATACAGTATTGATCTGCAGCCAGAGTCTAGAGCATAAGTGCTTGACCCTTGACCCCAATAGACCCCATAATATGCCTCAATAATAAACAATGTGTCCTCCAGTCTGCAGTGACTGGGTGAGCAGCTATTGAACTGGAGAGGAAAGCTCCACCTTTCAGAGCAGTGAGGCTGTGAGAGGCTGTTCACTCTGAGGTCACTTCACCTCCAAGAGGAACCTTCAAGTGTTTTCTTATTTTCTATATTTTTAAGATATGTGAGAGGGATTTGTTCATTTTTTCTGTGAACTCACTTTGTCTTAAGAAGCTTTCTAACACTAAAAGAAGACTAACAAGTCAGATTGTCACACTCCAACAACAGGCGTTTGGGGTGTGACTGTAGGTCTTGTACTTCCTGGAGTTTAGGAATAGCACAAGTTATTTCAGGTGTTTGAAGCCATGTTCAAGGTACGAGAGGGTATTTGGAACAATTCTACTTTGATTGAATCATCAGTATGTAGGTTGTTAAGATAAAAAGATGACAATTTGCACATTTTAAAATTTAGAGGTTTTGGATCGAGCTTTAAATTCAGGGGCCTTTAGATTTGAACCAATCATTCCAGAGTACCACGCTACAAAGAGTAATAACAAAGCACTTGATACACACTTGATTCATTCATCCACAGTACAGTAAAGTTAGCCAAACACATGATATAAAATGCCACCACCACACAAACAAAACAACAACATAATAGTTAAACTACTTTTCTTGCTAAAAATACAAGGAAAAAAGAAAATACAAAAATACAAGAAAAAAAAAGACTGAAGATTTTAAAAAGCATGAAAGTGAGGATAAAAATAACATAAAAAGCACAAGTTCAGAAGAAAGTTAAAAAGCATAAAGGTTAGAAATCTGGATGTTAGTACGTATGTCCTACAAAGTTTGAGTGTGAATGTTTTCCCAGTATCCACACTGAGTAGTGATTTGAAAACTGATCAGCAAGTAAATAATATCAATAAACTATCCATGAATCTGGGTTTATATGTAAAAAACCCAAAACACTGTGGATATCATAGTGACCTGGAAACAACACTGACACTGAGTAATCTGGTGTGAACAAATGGATCCTAATTTAATAAGTCATGTGTCTGGATACCTCTCAAATATTCACTTTCCTTTCAGCTTTGAAACAAATGTAACAAAAAGTAGAGAACTGGTTACCTGTGGGTGTGTCCCTTTGATTGACCTTTCACATTACACAGTCATTTGTTTCATTGTTACCTGCAGCTGGTTCCAGTGTGACTGAAAACCTGAGTGACCTGAAGACAAACTTTCTGAACATCAAGACTTTGACAGTGTGTCACCATCTTCTAAAAACATTGGTTATTTCGTTGTTGGTGGGAAAATAGTGACTGTTCATGGTTCCCACAGACCACATGAGTCAATTTCAGCATTAGCAAGAGTCAGTACATGAGTCTTGATATTTCAGATTTAAAAAAAAACTGCACGGCCAAGGTTCACAGTCCAGCTGTGATCACGTATTTTCAGGAGAAGTGACACATCATGAGCAAGAAAACTGAAGCGCTGGTGAGAACGTGTGAAGATTTCCAGGAGAAGAAAATCTGTTTTGTTGCCTCAACTAAATCAGCACAGTTAGACTGAGGAAATAAACACGCTATGATTAATTTAGGGACTCTTACATAGAAGATCATAATAAGGACATAATCTGGATGTGTACACGCATGTTTGTGTGTGCGAGTGATACAGTAATGAAAGCGTGCTCCGGTTCCAGCTGAATTCAGCATTAATGATGGACCGAGATCAGCTCGAGCTATGGGATCAAATACTCCGTCTGCTAAATAATGTAGCGAACAGGGCCAGTGACAGTCCCATATGGGCCAGAGAGAGAGCTGTTGGAAGCCTAATGTATAGCAGGTAGTGGAAGTATGTCAGCAACTGCTGTTAAATACTCTGGGGCTGGGGGAAGGATCACTGCCAAATGTATACAGTATTAATATGTGTGTGTGTGTGTGTGTGTGTGATAGTGCACATGAATATGCTTGCGTGTTGTGTTTGTGATTATGTCGGCAATGTGTGTCACTCATCAATAATGTACAGCTCTTGGTGCTCCCCTCTTCAAAGCCAGTGACGCTCTAGTGTTCCACATAATTAACTCTCTCTACACACACACACACACACACACACACACTACAGAGCTAAATACAGCAGAGGACAGAGCAGACAAATACACACATAAATGAGCTCAACTTCTAAAAAGTCTACAGAAAATTCAAACAAAAACTCCACTCAAACATCCATCTAAAAATATAATATATTGTGTAATATTACCCTGAAGAATAATTTATATTCTATTCCCTCTTCAACAAAAATGTGCTGAAGATATTAAATGACCTGAAATACGTAGATTCAGTAAAACTGAGAAGAAATATCAGCGCTGAGCAACATTCAATCTGAGGCTCGTTAAAATTAACCCTTTAAATCTGAGCCTGCCGTTAGCGACAAGTCTGCACATGCGTCTTTGGATTACCGTAATTATGTGATGGTTTGCGCATTCTGAAAAATTCCAACGGTTCCTGAGAGCTGGATGTTGCGCTTTAGAGTGAATATGGTGTCATTACGGTAATTTCACCAGCGCCTCTCCCAGAAGCCGGAAACACAGTTGATTTACTACATACTACATGTTGGACGAGTGTAATAACAGTGACGATGAAGCAAGAACAGCAGAAAAACACAAAAACTGATTCTGATTTTGAGTTTTAGTGAACAAAACACTGCAACTGCACATGAATGTGTAAATCTGAAATCAAAATAAAAGTCCAGGTGGAAATTGGGAGGCTCATATTAAAGAGTTAATCATAGTTTAGCTTGAATTCAATAATTTGATTATGAATTTCTTCACTCACCAACTTCTGTATCTGGTCAAATCCCAATAAATCCATTTCAAGGCACTTTACATAGTAAGGTCAGGTTAGAGCTTTCTACTCATCAACAAAAAAGCTTCACTTTTACAGAGGATGTTGAGTAATTTTTGACTTTTTTATATTTTCTGATTGATTTACATGAATGAAGCCAAAGAACTGACATAAAAATACATCTATTATTTCATGGAGTCAGCTGTTTTTATGAAATCTGTAGCTAGTGACAAAAATATCACCAAATGTATCTTTTTCTGGCATAAAAATCCACATGTGTGAGTCACTGTGTATAAAAACGATGAGTGTATCCATATTCCCACCTACAGGTGTGATGTTGTGGTGATGAAGAACAGTGTGATGTAATGCAGCACACACATGAAAACAAACACAAACCCACTGAAATCAGGACAAAGAAGTTTGAGGCTGGAATATGTGAAGCTACAATGTGTGACTGTCTTTAATTAAACATTTTAAACCCTGATGGATGGAGTGCTGTTCGACTCATTTACAGCCATTTACAGCTTACACAACACTCCACACTGAAGTGTGATGACATTACTAACACGAGCCTGGATGCCGCGCTCTGGCTGCAGTGGTTTTTAAAGAAAAATGGATTTCGGCTTTAAGACCAATGTCAGTTAATTTCTAACGGGGGAAACCGAGATGAAGACGGGGGCTGACAGATAGAAAAGTTAATCATCGTGATCGTTTTTCAGGAAAAAAATAAATGGATAATAAAGAAATAATCAAGCAAGGAAAGCAATGACGGCCATAATGATTTTTTTGTGTGTCTCATCGGATTTTCCTCTTTTGTACTTTTATTGAAATGGATTAAAATAGTCAGAATTTCAGGGCTGCGAGGATCTATTTTCTGACAACTGTGTGCTTTGAAATTGTGCTTCGGCGAGGAGATGTGTAAAACACACACAGACAGACATGAGGAAACACATCTGCACACACACATACACAGATACACAAGAAGTGAGTGGTGTTGATGCCAGCTTGGAGTGATGGTAATATCACAGACTGGAGGAGCTGCTAATGAACAGTGCGAATGGGAAGAAAGGCTCCAGCTCAATCCACTAATTGCCTTAAAAGCTTTTCATACAATTTACCCTGTCAACAGAGATGGTGGTAGTGGTGTGTGTGTGTGAGTGTAGGTGTGTGTGTGTGGGTGAGATGTGGGATAAGAAAAAGAGATAATTCTGAGAAAACATATTGTAAGAAAGCGAGGAAGAAATGCACAATGGTTTACACCTACGCAGACCCAATCAGACACACACACACACACACACACACACACACACACCGAGACGTCTTAGTTAGCTGAAGCCAGTAGCATTTAAAACTACAGCCAGACATTTCACACACTCCTAAAGAGACATAAACACCGACAACACACACATGCACCCATCACTCATTCCAACACACACACATCCATGCATATAAACACTGTAAACACACATGGTCATATCTTTCAGACACACACACACACACTCTACAGGCTCCATGCAGTACACACACCACAGTGCACTGCAGCGGGCCCCGGCCCTCATTAAAGTAAAAAGCCTGCTGAGTGTTTTAAGCAGCATTAAGGCAACAGCAGAGTCATAAATACAGGCAGCTCTCCTCTCTGCTCTACAGCACGACTCCCTGGCCTATTGTTCATAACACACAGCTCAAGGACCGGAGTGACACACACTACAGTACTGCACAGGCACACAGACCTCTCTGTACAATAAAACCAAGCTGTCATAAAAGAGAAAATTTTTCTTTCAGTACACTTAACACAAAACAAGAAAGAAATCCAGGAATACAAAAGAAAAAACTAAGAACATGTTCAATACATAATAATTTATAGTAATATACAAACTCTACCATCTGTACTGGGCTGATATAGTAACTTCTGTTGGTATTGGATACAGGATGCAAACACACACTTCTGATATAACCCTGGACACAAGATGAAGACTTTACTACAGACAAAGCAGCAGATAACCCAGGACAAAAAAGCTGAAGTGATTATCCAGTTTATTATCCAAACTCTCTTGGTTGAGCTTTGAAAATATAGAATTAGCCTTTTATGCCAACAAAGTGTAAATTTTAGGCTGTGGATTGGTCCAAACAAGACAGTGGATTTCAATTCAAATCAGATTAGTTTTATTTGTATAGTTCAAACTCCTAATGAATATCAAGGTTTTTACATGGTCAGGTCAAATCCTTACATTGTTATCAATACGCTGAAAGGAGAACCAGTCGGTCCCACCAGGAAGGACAAACCTGGACGTCAGTTTAAGTTCTGGAAACTTGTGTTGAATAATTTGTTCTTCTTAGTATTTTACTCACCAGTAATTGACTGAGGTTGAAAGTTGACCTCTGACCACAAGATGAGGTTGGTTGGAACATGTGAGGAGAACTTTGTTTTTGTGAAGATCAATTAGTCAAGAAATCACCAGATTAATAAATAATGAAAATAACAATTAATTTCAGTGTAAGACTGTGTTAACCAGGGACTTCACACTACTACAGATGTACTACGGTACAAACCACCGTATACAGACACAAATACAGCAAATAATCAGTGTTTAGGTAAAATAGAAGACAATAAGTCTTTATCTGCATCTCTAAGTACTCAACATATGTGTGTTTGAGCTGGTATGTGCAGTGTTCGTGTGTGTGTTTGTGTGTGTGTGTGTGTGTGTGTGTGAATATGGCCTAAAGATTAATTTACAAAGCTGCTGACGATGGCGTTCATGTGGTGGCGGTGACGTTGGTTGTGAGGGGCGGAGGGGCAGCGGTTGGATGTGTATCCTGTTTCAAACATACACACACACACACACACACACACACACACACACACACACACAAATTAAAAAAAAGGAAAACAATCCACTTTCCGTCACACACGGTTGCCCAGCAGATATCCGACACATGTCCCGTATCAGCAGCCGTGTCGAGCATACCTAATATCCGTGGTTGGGTGGGGGTGGATGGTGTGGGGGGTATTTGCTGGCAGTGAACAGCGAGACAGTGGCAGGTCATGACCGCTGGAAAAGGGGGTATGGGGGGGTTGACAAGGGGCAGGACTGTCATGAGGCGTCTCCAGAGGTCGGATGGATCCTAGGTCAATTTATCACAGTCGATAGGTGGATGAATAGGTAGGTAGATGCCCCCAAAGGGCTGATGATGAAGAGCTGATGGTGACGAATGGAGCTGGAGGGGATGGATGGGGTCAAGTGTGTTTATGTAGGCATACAGTATTGCATATGTAAGCCTGAATGTGATCCATTTCTCCTGCACATCCTTAGAAGATGCACATTTTCTGTGTTCGTGTCTGTGGAGGTGTGTGTCTCCAGTGTGCAGAGGCCTCCGGACTTCCTGCTCCTCCCTTGAGTCTGCCCTCAGTCATTATAGACAGCATGGAGAAGCAGAGTTGGCCCTGGGTCAACACCAAAGCCAATACCTGAAGACAGCCAGCACGCACACATGCATACACAAGCACCAGAATCACACGCACACACACACACACACACACACACACACAGCCAGCAAGCCAATAACTGCAGCCCATTATTGAGCTGGCCAGGTCCAAGTTCTGACACGAGCCACAATTAACCCTTGAATCCTCAGCGGGCTGCTGGATGTTCATTCAGAGCGGCTAACGAGGCTAAATGTGAGAGCAGTGGCTTCGGTAATGAGACAGGATAACTGTGCTGTGTTCCAGCCCGAGCAGGTCAGCTCTCACCGGCCCCGAGGATAATATCCCACTTCCAGATTCACGTCAGACCAGCTCTGCCTTGAATTACCTAGTTTTGCGTTTCTGGAACGGTAACGGTCGACTGTCATTGGACCAATAAACCCAACTCCTCTTATCTCCGTCTCACACACACAAACACCGGTGGCAGCCTAGAGTTCGGAGAAGCAGGGTAGAGGCTGCTTTATTTTCCCAACAACATGCTGTTCACAGGAACCGCACTGCACAAGCTCCATCCAAAGGTAGGACGGGGAGGGTGTTTTTTTTTTTTTTTTTTTTTTTTAACTGGCAGCCGTCCAGCTGTGAGATGTGAAAGGATGGCAGCGGATTCAAGTTCACAACAAACGAAAGATTCTCCCTTCTGCAAGTCCTGTTACCATCAGGAGGATTTTCAAGCTGATAAATGTGATGTCAAATCATTATGTAATGCTGCTGTGAAATACACTTATATTATGTAAATAAGATATATTATGCATTACATACAGATGTGCAAAGGTGCAGTTTGCTAAAAAAAAAAAAAAATTGTATAACATTGAAAATTGATTTAATAAACAACAGACTGCTTATAAACCTATTTCAGTCTGTAGCCAGGACATAATGCAGCCGTATCTGAGGTTAAGTCTCTGTTCTGATACATTTTCATTTTCCCTGTCAATAAACACTTTTACACTTCCTGCATCTGCCCTACATTAGCACGTAGGTCCCTCGGGAGGGATTATACACTGGAGGACCTCTATCTGGTCTTCACTTCGCTAATAGGAGCTACTGGTGCTGGAATATTTGGATTTATGTTGTAGATTTTATTGCTTTTTATTCATGATCCATCAGTACTGATGCTACAGACTGAACACTGTGGCATTTTGTAGCAAAATAGCAACATTATATCAGCCACTATAGCATAAAGATTTTTAGATCTCTAAAAAAGCATCAAGGTAGTTCAGTAGTTTTTTTGTAATGCGGCTGACACACAGGCACAGACACAGCTTCCTGTTAATTGTTGTTAGGAAGCCAGTAACGCAAGAGAAACTGGTGCAGATCGACAAAGTTTACTTCAGCAGTAGCATCCGTTTGCCTTGAAAAGCCGGTCTGCATCTCAGAAGTTCAGCCTTAGTCTGGAAGTCATCCAGTGAGACTCAGCAGATGGATGCTGGGCCAATCAGCACGCTGAGCAAAGAGGATGTGACTGGCTGCTTTTCAAAAGTCCTCAAACGCGTGAAGAACTGTTTACACTAAAGGACTGTGGATAAATGAACCATGAAGTGTATGAACTGTACGGTCAGCATATGATAATCACACTAACTTGTTTGAATGTCAGAGAGGTCACAGGGACGCGATGCAGCAGAGACGGACGGCAGAGAAAGGTGATGTACGAACACAGCCACCACAGTCAGGAAGAGCCACTCAGCCTTTATTTTCCTGTTTGGTTCCAGTCCTCTCTTCTCCCCACCGTTTATTTTCGCACCAGGGCCGTTATCAGACGCAAGTGTGCGGTGAGCGGAAAGGAGAACGCAGAGAAAATAATTACCCTCTGCCTCAACCAGCTGGTTTGTTCATAAACACGCAATTATGATTTCATGGCAGTCCATTATATACAAGCCACTCCAGGGCAGAAAGCGCTGCCAAGGCGTGATCACGGAAAACATCTTAAACACTCTGCAAAGGCTAATACCTCGGCTACTGAATGCAATTTTCTGATTTCCTTGGCAGCTCCTCAATAAGAAATCAATTAGTCTCTGAGAAATATGAGCAAAAGTCCTGTACAGCTAATGTGTCTGGCCTGCGAGGCTCTGTCTACATAACTCCGACACACACAGGGCACTGGCGGTGTGAAGGGGCTGGTCCCATCCTGTGAGGTTATTTGTTTGTTCAGCTGTTGTTACATATGATATTTCAGCATCACTGA
Organism: Pseudochromis fuscus; assembly: GCA_900323345.1. NCBI lineage: Eukaryota > Metazoa > Chordata > Actinopteri > Pseudochromidae > Pseudochromis > Pseudochromis fuscus. Next base: position 11,486 of record OOFC01017858.1, read on the forward strand.
TTGGTTTTTGATTGAATGTGGGCAAACCTGTGCTTTCTAACAATTTGTAAAATGACAGTGATTGGCCTGAAACTGATGTTACAATTACTAGACAGACAGAAGAGATCAAATTAGCAGAAGGAAGGAAACAGGACGCTCTGACATAGCAGGAACCATAATGACAGTGATAATGTATTTATTTTTATTTAGCAAAATAAGACTCGTAACTATGACCTTTTTCATATTTACTTCATGAGCAGATATATTATTTGTGGAGACGTTTTATGAATATCAAAATGAACATAAAACCAAAAACCTTGTTCACAGAATATTACATTTTGGAGTTCTGCAATGTAAAGGTTATGTAGATCACAGCGTTCTCCCAAACTCTGCATCCTGTCTCTTATTTACATACATGCCTGCTGTTTCTATCTCCCTCCTGACCTATCTTTTGTTTGTTTCCTCTCTTCTTGCCTTTCATACTGCATTACCGCTGCCTTATCTTCTGCTATGATCACAACACATTTCTAAAATAGCAGTTGAATTCTTCCACCGTTGTCCCTTTGATTCCTTGTTGTTCTTGTCCAACAAAGATGCACTATGATCCAACTCTTCTAGATGTTGAACTGTTAAACAATTACATTCACAGGCAAGTGTTGTATTTACCAGAGTCACAGGGAGGATGGTGGGGGCAGAAGCCAGAAGTTTAACAACAGAGTGAGGGGTTCGTATCCTTTATTTTGAATTTCCTCAATTTTATGGGTTTAATTATTTATTATATAACATTTCAACATTTTTCCGTTGAAGCTTCAACGCTTCAATCAAGACCAGGAGCAGACCAAAACATTAAAGTTACTGTAATACGTTACAAACGCCACACTTCCATTAACCGTTTCAAATTAAAAGCCTGCAGCTAGCATGTAACTGAAAAGAAACCCTTCATTTAACACCTAAACTTTTATTCTGAAATATTTGCTGCGTTCACAGCTTTCAATCAGAACTGCTCGGCTTCTGGAACACTGCTGAGCGACCAATCAGTGAGAAGAAGGAGGCGGGACTTGTGGAAAAGAAGAGAAGATGAGGAAACACTGTTACTGTTACTGCAGCTGTTTTGGGACAAACCAATGACTCACATTCTTTCCTTTGTTTCAGCTTTGACTTTTCAAAATAAACTACACAAACTCCATGTTTACAACCACATGACGTCGAAGTCCAACAAGCAACAATTAGCACAAGAGAGAAGTGTGATGGAAATTAAGTCAAAACCAGACATGGGATCTAATTCACTGCTGTTTTGCCCTCGGCCTGTATCTGGGTCTGGCCTTTATTTGTTTATACTGACCACAGCCTCGGCCATTATTACAGACAATATTAAATCAAATACTTTTTTATTTAAGAAAATATAGTGAACATATCTTGAACAGAGATTTATATAAACTGGTGGAGTACATGTGGAGGATTCAGAAAGTAGTTCTGTTCTGTGTATTTAACCCTTTATAACCAAACGTATTATATTTGATGATGATCATGAGTTTTATAAAATAAATAAATGTTAAAAAATGAATAAAATTTAAAAAAATCTCTCTTCATCTCTGTATGGATATAGATATCTACATATTGATATATGTATTCATTTTTCTTTCTTATTTTTATTTATTTTTTGTCAGAAGGTTCAGTAAACACTCTGATTTAAAAAAAAATTGAATTTTCTGGCAATTACTTCATCGTTCACGTTTTAAAGGTTTTAAAAAATATAGTGTTCATTTTGTTACTGAGTGTATTTGTGATTATGTCCAGTGCAACATTATATCACTACTACCAAAGCAATGGAAAAACCAACCAGTCCTGAAAATAATGATTCTCATTCTGACTCGACTTCTTTTTTTATGTATATTTTGCAGTATTTCACATCATTTTTCAAAGTAAAATAAAAGTAACAAATTTGAAGTAAAAGGGAAAAAGCACCCCATTAATTAACACAAAGTTTTATACTTAACTCTTGTTGTACACTAATTATCAAATTTCACATTTTAAATTATGTTAACACATTCGACACGCTCGACAATGGAACATCCAGTTGTGATGCTCCACTGACATCTTAGACTGCTGAAATACAATTTAATTATCACATACTGAAACTACTTTGAAGTGAAAGGACTGATGTCTGGAAAGAGAAATTGAAGATTCATATTTTCTGAGAAATCTTCCACAAACTACTAACTGGACGGCAGAGTAGTTAACACCGGTTCTTCCTCCTTTTCATTGTCCAGGCGCTGATATTCAACGCTTTAAAACTTATTGTGTCCTACCAGATTCAGCCACCGCTGCTCGTACATTCATTCCAGCTTATTAAAATCTTTCATGGAAATAAGTATCTCTGCTTGTCTAGTTATTATTCACAAACTCAGCTGGTGTGCTGCAGTGGAAACCAGTGGAAGAGGGAAGCTAGACGAGCGCCGCCCAGCAAAATAAGTCAGAGTCATCTAAATTTAGGTCAAGATGAGTTTCTGCCCACTCACACCCTCCATCAATGACAGATTTCTGTGAACTCCTCTTTCTTTAGAGTGGTGCACAGAGGTTCAGTGGCGAGCTGTCGGCTGAGCTTAAGCCCATTCTACATCTACTGCAAAGTGGCCACGGGATCAGAGATCTCAGTGGAAAGAAATTGAATGGTGTGTCAACCTCGCCTTAGGTTATTCCTTGTCGCTGTAAAACATTTTCTGATGTACACAGGGGCAACTGGATGTATTCTTGTTCTGGCTGTCAGCCCTCGAACACAATCTGTTGACCCTAAACTTTGGGATCAAGAATGAAACCGCTCTGTTAAAGCAGAAGAGGGCAAAAAATGGAGAGAACGCCGCCTGAGTGAAAGCAGAGGGATGTTAGCAGCAGGCTGACAGATGCACGGCAGCAGGCGCCAACAGGAGCAAACACATTGTGTGCATTTCTCTATGGGAGCCACCTCGGTGCATTGTGGGAGTTGTGTCTCAGCAGGAGGGCGTGTCACTTCCTGGTAGGAGAGACCTCACTGTTAGAGCACAGTCTCCCGGGATGTGGAGCTTTGAAATACTGATGCATTGTGGGAACCGGGGTGTATTGTGGGGAGTGGTACGCCCAGCGGGTGCTGTGCCAGTGTGTTGTCCCGATGACTGTGCAAGAGGCAGTGATGCACATGCACACACAGACAAACACACACACCTCTGATCTATGGATACACAGCAGCCCAGCGTGATCTCGCCTTTGTTGCTTCCGAATACACACGCGGGGTTCACTCTGAACAATGCGTGTATGTATGCGCTCACAAACACACATCCTGGTACATACACGCTACACAGATTTACAAGCACGCACTCGCACAGAGGGAGTAAAACTCCCTGATGCTCCTGCTGCAAACACATGGGAGAGAGATGAAAGACTTTCACATTCTCAGCAAGCTGCAGCGAGAGATGGATCTCTTAAACTTCATCCACTGACTCGCAGCTTCACCATCAATATATGCGCGGTTAACACGTTTCCCCGAGCTCATCCACACCACTGCTACAACATCCTCGGCCGGCGCTCCCTGTCTTCTCCGCGGAAAAAAGGTGGAAGTGTTGCTGTAGTTGAGCTCTGGCCATCCTCGGCTCGTCCACACTCCTCTGCACCCACACCACCCTCTCCTCCCTGCCTCCCTCTGCGATCAATGCTCTCCTCCAACCTGGACTTACATCAAAGTCGCCCACTTCCCCTCACCCTCCACCATCACCACCACCACCCCCCCCGGCCCTTCTGCGCTGAAGGTTGGCTGATCCACAGGTAACCTTTTTCTCTTTCATTCCTCATCTCTGTCCTTCTTTCTCTCTTTCCCTCTCTTCCTCCCCCCTCCACCCCTCTCTCCCTGTGTTGCCTCTCTCTCAGAACCGGAGAGCATCAAAGACTGCTGGGCCTCACGCCAGGGGCTCCCTGCTAAGCAACATACCCCAGACCCCCCGCCGACATCAACCCCGTAACGCCACTACACCTCCGCCTCCTCCCCTGCACAAATCCCCCCACACCCCAAAAACCTCCATGTAACACACACACACACCGGTGCATTCACCTCCCGCCAGGCCCCCGATCGGCAGAGGCCGCCCCACGCTGACTGCACATACTGTAAACAACAAGCTGTCAACAGGGCTCAAGCGTGCCAGCCATCTGATGTGACCTATGGAACAGAAATCTGGCTGTTTTGTGAGGCTCGGGGCTCAGCAGGGGGTGTGTTCAGGGGGTACCGTGTGAGTGCATGAGGGATGGGAGGGAGGGGGGCCGGGCTCTGACTCCGCAGGTGAACCAGAGGTGGAGCTGGGTTACTCTCTAAAAATCATGCCAATTTTTAACCTGCCTCTGACTGGATGGGCACATGTTGTTCAGCAAGATGGTGCTCGGAGCAGCTTTTTAAAAAATGATGAAATAAACCAGAAAAATACAAATTTAAGATGAATCCACAATGATGGCTCCAGTGCAGCTGTAGCTACGGTAACCACATGGAGTATGTACAATTTGAGGCTATACCATCTTTATGTGGTAAGACTGGTGAGTATGAACTAAGGTGAGGACTGTTGGAGCCAATAATGTAACGTAGTAACAGCTGATAACGTAATAAATTTGCCCTTTTTGAAATGTAAAAGGCCAGTAACGTAATAAAAGTCCTGAACCGATAATGTAGTAACTGTTGACCAATAACGTAATAACTGGTCAATAACGTAATAAAAGTCCTTAACTGATAATGTAATAACTGTTGACCAATAACGTAATGACTGGTCAATAACGTAATAAAAGTAATGAACTGATAATGTAATAACTGTTGACCAATAACGTAATAACTGGTCAATAACGTAATAAAAGTCCTGAACTGATAATGTAATAACTGTTGACCAATAACGTAATGACTGGTCAATAACGTAATAAAA
>OOFC01017859.1:0-27724 GCA_900323345.1 Pseudochromis fuscus
AAAAAATTAATTAAAAATAAACAACTTTTTTTTTTAACTCTCTATCTGTTTTATTCTTATTTTTATAGATTTCTTGTCAGTGTCAATAAACACTGGATTAACACATTTTTGGGCAATTACTTCATGGTTCAGGCTTCACAGGGTTGAAGACATATGGCTGTTAGTGAAAGGTGTTAAAAATGTTATTTTTGTTGCTTCTTAAGATAGTAAATGAATTGATATTTTAGATCATGTTAATGGTAATCCTGAAAGCTACATTGCATAACTGTTCATTAATCAGTATGGTAACAATATAAAAGGATGAAGGTGACATTTATACTGTTTCCCGGGTGGCATGCTGATTAAGGTAGAGCTATTCAGGTGTATGATAAAAAGGAATTATATTACAGCAACTGTCAGGCTGTTTATGCAGTTTATACACTTCATTCTCAGAGATTAATTGTCTATTATTTATTTATTTTTTATTCTTACAGCCAGCCTCCCTTTGTTGGTGCAGACAAACAAACCTACTTTCAGGTGAGACTCAGGGACAAAACTCCATGACGACATTGTTAATATTACCAGACTCACCTTCAACATATACATACTGATATCCTTCAAAGGACACATCTTATGTTCTCTACTGGAGAAGCGTGAAGTACTGCATTTTTGGACAGTCGATGATACGGAAAAACTGAACAGATCACAGTGGTTTTCTTTTGTAACTTTGTGTGGGGAATTACCCGAAGCACAAAGTGACAAAATTTGAGGCAAGATCAGAGAATTTGATCCTGTCCCAAAAAAAATTCAACATCCCAGAAAATCGCGATCTCTTAAAGTGATGTTTTGACAAGATACCACAAGAAGACAAAGTGGTCAGTCTACAGGATCAGCTGGATTATACCTTGGTAGAAGTTTGTGTTCTCTTACTGGTTCATGGCCAAATAATGTTTGGCCACAGAGAGAAAATACCGAGCAAAGTATCCAGCAAAGTTGTTGATCATTTTGTTTCTGTAAATCTTGCTTTGGGTTTTTCTTTTTTAGATTGTTCCCTACATTTCTATTTTAATTATTTTTAGCATTAGCATTTTTTGTTCAATGATTTCTCTGTACATGTTGTTTAGTTTGTCCTACATGTATTTTTTTCTGTCTTCTGCAGTGCAGTTTTATCCTCATCTGTTGTGTGAGGAGGAACCCTGAGCTCATAAAATCATGCATATCTGCATTTTAAACTATTAGTTTAGTTTTGACCTGCTGTGTAACTACTTCAGAGAATTTCAGGCCTTTCCAAAGAAAGGAAACAAAATATGTTTTTGTCTTTTTCCTCTTTTGACTCTTTGACTCTTTCACAATGAAATCCCATGACTGAGTAATATCTGACCAACAAATGCAGCTTTATTCAGAATCTAACTTTTCCATTTAGCAATGCAACCAATCCCCAGTTAGAGATTTCTCAATATCAAATCAGTGGGAAAATTATTACCATAAATAAATGTGCACATTTTCAGTTAAATGCAGAAATTTTTCTTTTAATTGAAACACAAATCTACTGTGTATTATTATGATGATTTCTTTTTAACTGCAGATGGCCAATTGCCCAGGCACATAGGTCTCTCTCTTAATGAAAGCACGCAAATAACTGTGGGTGTAAACACAAACATCAGAGAGGAAGTGCCATTAAAAGCAGATATAAACAGAACACAAAAAATATGTGTGATACATTTGCTGCACTCTATATAACTATGAACTACTACATTCCCCTTTACTTTAGTACGTTATCCCGCAGCATTTACAAGAAAGACACAATTACCAACAACCCATTTTACTGTGTTCCACTGTAACGCATCAAAAGCTACTTTCTATTTTTTATTGAAGAGAGTCCTCAGTTTATTTTTTTTCCTAGAATTGTTACTTCCTCTGTAGTGCGAATTTGACGTCTTTTATCGCTGCTTTCCTTTGCCAGGGGAAATGGGGGCATAATATCAAGTCCTATTTTAGGCTGCCTTTTAATAATAGCATTCTTGAGGTTGACAACACAGCCAATAAACAGCCTCATCACAGGATGGGCTTCAAAGAATGATTGTTAGCTGGGTTGCTCGGCTGCAGAGAGGTGCCATCACTCATCTTCATCTTATTAAAATCTTACTGGCACCTTAAAATTAATTACAGCATGCCTGAGAGGTGTTTAACAGTTTCACTGATTTCTATCTAAAGCCTGTTTCCGTGGAGAAAGATATGACTGATACGCTCTGTCTAGGCACCTTTAACTGCTGTTCGTACATGTATGCACCTTCACATTATATTACAGAGCCCACATACATCTGAGCGTTTTTCAATTTCAGCCTGTCATTTAGAGTTTGGAGGGGAAGTGGGTTGCTGTACTTTTTTGGTGATGGAGGATGCATTTCACGTAGGCAGCCAACCGCAGGAGAAAACCTCCCACACTCCTGTGCCTCTGAAAAGCTGAGTCATCGAGCTCCGACAGGATGGATGTGGTGGCTGGGAGGGAAGCCGGGGCCCGTCATTGGCTAGTGCTGGCCTGGGTACCCTGCCCTACTGCCTCTCACCGTGAACGTAGGTAGATGAATGAGTATTGGCGAAAACAAAAGAGACTGCACTGACCTTTTCCAGCGATGTGTTACAATATTAGTGTGGTTAACAGTCATGTGAACTGTGTGTTCACCGAAATCAGGCCCATCACATCCAATAGCTGTGGGTATAGAGAGCATATTAGCCTCTTGATGAGGCTTTGATCTCGCTATGTTCGTTCATCCGATCCAGCATTTTAATCGAAACAATACTGCCTGGATGAGGCCTTGGCAGGATGTGATTCAAGCCCATGTTGTTCTTGGATTCAAACTCAAAGGGCCTATCATGTCCACCCATTTCCCAACACAAACATGGCTACAGCCATATGTCATCACTCTGCTTAACGAGCCCCACGGTTTAGGAATTAGTCTGGAAGGCTTACAGATCATTAGCAACCATTAAACACATCCACAGCTTTCCAGCAGATGAAGTGTAGCATGTGCCACTTGATAGCTTCACATGCCCAGTAGTGGCAGCTCGTCTCTGTCAGTGAAGCATCCTACTGTAACTGTACCACCTCCTTAGAAATGCCATATTGTCAGCCAGACTCCGTGTGTGAAGTAATCCAGTTTGTATGTGTGTCTCAAATGTATGATGATGGGGTTTAATTTCCAATCTGATAAGTGAGCCCGAACACTAAATCCAAGTTTCACACAACACACGCACTGGCAGAATGTAAAAGCACAGAGAGAATCCATGTTTCCCCCTCTTCGCATGATGTTTGATTGTGGACGATTGAAGTCCTCTCACATTACATGAAAAGCAGCCAGACTTCTCCTCAGACAAAGTGGATAATTGCACGGCTGTGGGAGTGAATGAAGTAAAAAGCGCCTGAGTGACTTCAGAGCTCGGTGAGGAGGTGTGCGTGTGTGTAGGTGTGAAGAAGAGGACAGATGACAGAGGAACTGTAGGCCGATGATGCAATCGTCTGTACCGATCAAGCTGAACAGGAAATTGCATCATCTGTGAACTGTACTTGTCATTGAGAGCAGGGCATGAGCCGTGTGGTAATTTTACTGCACGTCTTGTTTTCAGTTAATGCGACGAACAGTGCCTCCATTTACTGAACGTCGGTAGATGTCTGATTTGGAATAATCTGGAATCATGGTGATTCAATCAATAATCATCCTTCCTGCTGGACTTATGCTCCAGTAAACATTACAAGGAAGTTGTTTATTTACAATAAAGGGGCATCATACATATAGATCTTCTATATGTAGAGTGCTGGGGGACACCTACCTTTAGTGTCATACAGTATTTTACTGATGTTTCTCTCATTTTTCTGGGGACCTCCGGGAGTAGGGGGTAAATCCAGAGTAGTTTATTAGCGGAAATACTTTTTTTGTATTCTGTAGCTTACTGCTCACACACATTATTGTTTTTCCTTAACTTTACCCAATAATTTAACTGGCATGACCTGCACAGTAAAAGCAAGAATGTGATTTGACCATGTTTGGTGTTCAGTGTGTTCTGTCAACCATTTGTGTTGCACTACCACAATTGGCCACTGAGATTTCCTTCTGTGAGTGTATCTCAGTCTGATTTGTGGTCATTCTCATTTTAGTTCATTCCAACTGAACCAATAATCAGGCTTGGGCTACACAGTCTGTACTTGTTAATATGATCAGTTCATTATTGGTTTTGGTCTTTTCATTGAATTTGCAGATAGTAAATAAAATAACTTTTATTTTGCTCCTGTTTTAGGAACAGGCTGTTAAAAAGCAAAATTTTTCAGTTTCCCATTTCTAGTTTGTGATGTTGGCAGACAGATAAGCAGTCGTCCCAAATTTTACCCAAAGACTGAATACGGATGTAGCCATAGGGACATCTCCAATTGGTTTGCACACTGGCATTTTGAAGCTGTGAAGTTAGCATTTGGCTTTTGCCATCTTGGGTTTTGTAGCCAGGAGTGACCATATTTGGAAAAGAGGATAGGGCAGTCTATGAGGCCAGGCCACTCCCGCAGCCTAATATCTAATTATGAAATTATTTTCAGATGGACCCCCATGACACTGATAAGAAGGGGTTTTAGTTAATGACACCAGAATGACTTGACGTCTGCGCAAGTTGAAAAAGTTTTAACTCCAACAAAAAATTTGCATCACGTAGAATTGTGAAAACCTATTAACGTCAAGATTCCCCCGATGTCTCCAAGGAGGACAAATGAAAGACAAGGTTATGTTCATCATCTGTGGCCGTTCAGAGCTTTACAACACAACTTTGACTCTGGTCTGGTATAAAACCAGAGCACGATGCCTTTTTCGTCATTTCTGGGACTTCCACAACAGGTAAAAAACAGCAACATTTATGATTTGTTCATTGTTGATAGTGGAAGTAGCTGCTGGCACAGTTTCTATTGTATTTTGTTGTTGTATGTTCGCCACACCTGAATATTTTCCTAAATCAATCCACAGACCAGATTCATGCTGCGTGAACACAGCTTATTAGAACATTTTTTTTAAGCTGGTATCTAGTGGACATCGGTGGTACTGCACTTTTGCTATTCAATCTATGATTATTAAAATGATTATCAAAACAGATCAAAAGCATCACCATTAATAAAAAAAACCCAAAACAAAACATGTCTTTAACTTGCAGAACAGCCAGATGCTGTGACTACAGTAAACCCAACCCAGGGTCACCCCAGGCCCCTCCCTCGATGCGCCCCTGCAGGTTGGGATTCCCCACCGCCACCACCACTAAACAACGGACGCCTGGAGGTCCCCGGACCCCGATTTGGGAACCCCTTCAGCAGCTCTGCGCCTCATCAGCGAGCAGTGACTTCAGCTCCAGCCTCGGTCGGAGGGGGAGGAGCAGGCTGAGGCTGTGCTCTGCTCCCATGTTGATGTTTGTTGTTTGCGAGGGTGGCAGCAGCACTGTGTGTGTATGTGTGGACACAATGTGATCGGAGGGCTGTCGACTGGCCTGCCAAGCACGCTTATTGGGCAGAAAGCGGCAACTTTTTAATTTTTTTTTGGTGAAAATTTGTGGTGATTAGTCCAATTGCAACACTTGGCCATATGGCTATAAGGTCCTGCTCGTCTCGCGTTGTGCGCAAAGACTGGTAGTGTGTTTCTGAGCGACGGCCAGTCAGGATGCTGGAGCTCGTCTGAGAGATCCCTCTTTTCTCTGGATTTACCTCTCCCCCTTTTGGTTTCCTTTTTTAAAAGAACAACTTCTTCTTCTTCTTCTTCATCTGTTTGCCCTTTAACTTCTGACAATGGTGTTCTTCGCTTTGTCCTCGGCTCGCAACAAACCTGGATAACGAAAGGAGGAAAGGAGCAGCTACGTGACAACACCCCGACACGACGACTAGCGTTTACTTTCCTTCGGTAAGGCAGCGGGGCGGAGGAGGCACACACAGCCGGGATGTGAAGCCTGTTTCCCGCAACGTTATGCGGGTGACAGCGCAGCCGAAGGAGCTCAAGTACAAACCTTCTTCGTAGCTCCCATTGACTGGGAGAGGGTTAAAAGTGAAGTAGCTAAGTGGATCCGTGTACTTATAGGGGTGAAGTGAGTGGACACTTAACTTACCAGTTATCTCCTCAACTTGCTAGCCGTGTTAGCTTTAGCGACACTTTACATTCAGTTGCTATGTCGTGTTAGCCGGACTGCTTGCTAACAAAAGGCGCTATTTAAGCTAAGGTATGCGCGAGGTGACAGGAAGTTATCCGCAAAGTTAGCTAAGGTTACATTAGTGAACTTATTTACTCATCCACACGAGACTTTAGGAGACTGCAGAGATGTATTATTGGTGTGTCAGGAAGTGTGTCTTGTACCACTCTCAAACTTTTTCCACCTACACTTACCCCACAGACTTCAGGTTGTGATCTTAGCCCGTCTGTTAAAATGATTTCTGTTTCCTCCACAGAGGCTCATCTGGCCCCGGGATTTATTTATTCAGCTCTGGAGGTTTTATACAGCAATTGAATGCATCTCGGGGTGTCTGAGTCCATGCGAGAGTGCGAGTACAGCCAAATAAGCACTCGCAGCTCCACACCAATGGAGACCCCTTACAAGAAAAGGACCCCAAAGAAGAAGAAATGGGAGGCCTTCCCGGGTCGGAATAAATTTTACTGCGATGGGAGGATTATGATGGCCAAGCAGACAGGGGTTTTCTATCTCACCCTGATCCTCATTCTAGTCACCTGTGGACTTTTCTTCACATTTGAGTAAGTACAGTTGAATGTATGGTTTGGCCTGTGTGTATGTGTGCTCCCATCTGCTATTTACTTGTGAGATTGTGTGGATTAGGGATTTCAATTTTTACAGGCTCAGATGTCAGAGGAAGAGTTTAGACACAAGTCAGTTATGTCACCAGCATCACTCTGGGGAGGGTGTGTTTCCCTTGATCTCCTTAGGGTCAGAGGGATGTCAGTCGGAACTGGTTGGAGATTAGCCAGAGGCATCTGTATTTTTAAGAACAAAATAACTTGAGTTGAGACTGAATTCTGACTGATGCTGGAAACAACTCTGTTTCCTTTAAAAGGTGTAGGTTCTGGATGTTTGTGGGTTATACATGCCCTTATATGATGCATTCAGCCTAAAGGGAAGAGGCAGTGTTCAGTCTCCGCTTTTACCATTAACATGTTAGCATTCTGGTTGTGCCAGTACAGCCAGACGACTTGTATTAAGACCTGTGTTTGCAAACTTTAATTTACCTGAACTGTCCTTGAGAAAGGTCTTTAATCCTCACCAGTTGTACAGAAACTGATTTATAGCTAACTTATTCATGTTGTGTGGTAAGTTCACTTAAAAAAAAAAAAAAGATTTCCTCTGGAGTATTTCAGATGACGACGTTGTCCGACATCAATCACTTAAGCATTTCAATTCATGACCTATTTGCTCATGTAACAGACTATACAGTGTCTGTCTGCCCATGTGTGGCACTTAAACTGCCTTAATCACAGTCCCACAGTCCTCACAGGAGCCCTCTGTCTTCCCCACTGCCGTTAGAACAACCTGTAATCAACATACAGCGTGTTCTTCTCCACACTGCTCATCCACCCCTTTATCTTCACCTCATCCCAGATGTCCTAAATTGGCCTGCTGTGACTGAAGTGCATGATGCAGCATGTAGACGCTGACCTGAGCACTGCCAGTACTGGAGCGTACCACGAGATATCGTGCATTGTCTCTCCGCTCATTAGCCTTGAGTAATCACTGTGTCATCTGTCATCTCAGAGAGCCCATCTATACTAGATAAGAATCCTGCTCTATCATGAGATTTGTTGTTCAATTGGACAGTCGTTATCAGGGTAAAGTGCCTCATAGCCAGAGAATGCTTAATAGGCAAAATATGTGCAGTGAGTTGATGGCTGCTCCTCAGTATCTGCGCTGTAAAGATACTCCACGCTTAATGATATACACTCAGTGGACACTTTATTAGGTACCTGTGTTACAGTCTAATGTAATCCAAAAGTGATGATTCTACATAATGGTTATTATTAAGTTTGTAGTAGGTGCAGCTGTTGTACCGATCTGCAATTTTATTGAAAGGTGTTCTGCCCACTTACGTACATGAACTCTTTTCAGTATAATGCAGTGCAGCCCAACACTGATAAGAACTATAAAATTAACAACACAATTGAAGTTACAACTGAAAATCTGTAAGCTGTGTTGAAGTAGAAGTCATGACAGAGCTCAATAGGACTGTATTATATTGATTCGATAAGTTTCAAGACATTCAAAATTATTAGACAGACAATTACACAATTAAGAGAATGAAAATCAACCTAACTGTAGCTTTACTGTTAAGCTAAAGATATGTTAAATGGTCAGTTTCATAAAATTGTAGGTGGGTGTACACCTCAGTGTATTTCATGTATATCCTATCGCCATCACTGGCTTTTTTTTGTATTTGAAGTCTTTCAGACACTGCGCTACACATCTATCAGCTGTGACCTCTGGACCACTTCATCTTTCAATACATTGTCACCTCAGCAGAGATACAGACATAACCCACAACCAAAGGTCAGACTGCTGGAGAGAGGGCACTGCAGGCTAAAACACCCGTCTCCCTTTACTGTGACACCGTTGATAAAAATACCAAAACGGGAGGTCAACATGCCACAGTGTCCATTTGAACCTGGATATTCCTCAGCGCCCACATGTAGGATGCCAGATGCTTCCTGATGATACCTCTCTCTCTCTCTCCCACACTGTGACCAGTCTGTGGAGCTGGGCTCAGTGTACTGTCCTCTGTTTGTTGTGACTACAGGCGACATTTTTCAGGAACGCCATGCAACCACAAAGGCACTTTTCAGCCAAGCGCCGTCTACCCTGTTCAGCTGTCCATGCCCTCGGGCCTACTGAGTCCTCCTGACTCCCCCCACCCCACCCTGCACCTCCACCCTTCTCCTATCAGCTGAAAGGAGACATTTATCGGACAGGGCGATAGTCAGCAGACCTGCACATTGGCTTCTGTTGTCATTACTGTAATGTGTTTCGATTAGTTGTGTTTTCCTAACCTCACCGGCCAGTTGTCAGCATAGTGGAGAGCAGCTCCTCGCTCAGTTTGTGAGAGCTTCTTCTGTCTTTTGAAGAGCCTGCGTATCCTAATATGGTGTTTTAAATTAGGCCGTGGTGTGATGGCACCTGGGCCATATCTGTTTAAAGATATTCTGATTTGTGGGGTCCAGAAAGAGTCAACAGATGGCGAGTGTTTAGGGATGAAGACGTGTACAGTACATTTCCCAGAGCTCTTGATACATCTCCGTATTTCTTTTTGCTTGTTTTCTTTTGTCTCTGTCTGAGGGGTGCTCAGCCATGCACAATAAACCCTGTTAGTGACCGGCAGACTTTGGTCTGTTTATTATTCTGTTGCCGGCTCCCCCCAGACGCCCATGTGGGCTGTTGTTGCACATGTTGCCTTCTCTCCCTTATGTCTCATAAAAGTTCAGTCAGGCAGATGTGTGAAGGCCACGAATGTGAGACACTGTGGCTCTTGTATTAGGTGGACACCTGAAGATGTAATGATGCACTGTAAGGTTATTGCATCTACCCTGTTACTAGGTTGCCAGCATGTACTGCAAAATTACAAAAAAAAAAATGCAGTAACATTTCATAAATACGATACAATTTATAGCTTTATTCTGAATGTAATTCTTGTCTTTAATGTTTTTAAGGAGCAGTGTTAACACATTTAAAACAAGTGGAATGGATGAAACATGTGTTCAACATTTTTGTGAGAAAAACATGTCAGTTAAAAAAAACGGATCTATCTAAATTACAGAACCAATGTCTCATTGTAATTGTTACTTATTGTGTCAGATTGTAGAACAGTATTAAACATGAATTGTACAACTTCATTTTTTTTAATCAAAAAATAAATTCTTGTGAAATTATGATAAATTTCTAAATGCAATTTAAATGCAAGATTTTCTTTAAAAAAAATTGATTTTATGATTATTCGCAGTTACAGGTTTTTTTTATGTAATTTACATGAGCATGTAGAGTAGTTTTACAATACATGTAAGGTCCATTTTTGTAGTTGTATTTAACCCAAGTTTCGTTGGGTTTTTAAATGTAGCCCTCATTGCTTGATGACTGCTTGTCACCTGCAGATCTTCATCTACTGTTCCTTTTCCTTTTGCAAAAAAAACCTTGTTTACAGTGATATTGTACATAAAGATCACTTGTTCACTTGTTGTGTTTAAATCATAGACTATATATAGAACTGGATGAACTGGGTCTCAAAAATGAAAGTACCAACAAGTGCCATACCGCTGACGGAGACTAGATGCTGGCTTGTAAAAAAAAACAACTCTGGCTCTGATTTACTTCAGTTCTGAAATCATAATTTTCAATCATGAAGTACTCAGTCAATGTAACTTTTCTTGTTCTCAGAGGGTTGTGCATCTGAAAAAAATCTTAATTAAGTGGGTATCAGACTTAAAAAAGATTAGAGTTCAGCTCCAGTATCGTATGCATCAGTAAGTGTCATCGGGATCAAGGGTCAGACCCACCTCCTCACTCCTCCCTTCATATCCAACCATGGTTCTGACTCCGATCAGCCAGCATGGCTCCATTCAAAGGCCAATCTGGCTTCAAAATGCAGTTCCATAAACCAAAGGGTGATGCCACATTAGTTTCATCCATTCTATACACAGACTGTGGTTTAAAATCTTGGAATAAAAACTATCAAAACACAAGTCTGTGGTGAGGAGACAAGGACAGCACATCTTCCTGATGTTGACGTATGTGGGCCGAAGCCCACTTCAGTGATACAAGAAAGGGTTTGATTTAAGTGTCCTGCACGTTCGGTCACTTTTAATTTATATCTGTCAACAAAGCCCGTAACCGTTTTATTTACGGTGGCTGTTGGGAGCAGCACACTGTGGACGCTGTCTGACAGGCTTAAATCAGGGAGACAAAATCTCCACAGTAACAAGAGAGCTCAGGGACCAAAAACAAAGAAAAAACAGTCACCTCTTTCCTGCTACTTATTACTTATTAACACAGTTTATTGCAAAACAACAAAACAAGGGGCCATTGCAAAGTCAGCTATTTTTGGCCAGAATAATAAGGACTGACTTATGGGAAGCGGTCTCGCCTGCTTTTCAGCTGTCGGAGAGACATGCTGACAGAAATCCTGATTTGATTTAGAAAAACTGTGCCTGTCATGGATGCCATCATATAGACAGACATATTTTTTACGTCTGAAAAAGCAGACTTGCATTCACTCACATGGTAATCTCCCAGAAAGCTTCATAAGTAAGCCACTACTTGTAATGTGAACAGCGTATTGGATGTTTTGATTGTTGCCTGAATATGCCCCGGTTTGGTCGGCACGCTATCACCCTTTCATAAACCCCTTTTAAGTATGTGATTAGGATCCACTAACAGCTCAGCAGTTTTTGAAAGAGCGATTAAGCTTTGCTGTGAAATAAGAGAGACAAGGTAAATCCTGGCTATGAGGAAAGCATAATGGTCCTTGAGTTTTATTTATATATTTTATCTAAACCTAAAAAAAAAAAGGCCTTCTTGCCTTGGTGTGCATCAGTAATACCAGGAACAGTCTTGATGTAATCTTCAAACCATTTCTTTAGGGTACCTCTTTGTCTCTGCAGGTAATCCTTGCAGCTCGGATGCTTTGAAGGTTGTTTCAAAAAACCCTGCTTAAATATTGTTTTTACACAATAGCACTTTAACCCAAAAATGATCATGTTTGTCCACAGGTTTAATAAGTGGCCTGTTGGGAAACCTGTAGGTACACAGAGGTCCAGTTCAATCTATTACTGTGAATAGCAACGAAACCCCATTAAAGAAAAACACACTTTATGAATACCCCAGGCGTTGTATGACTGCTCCTTCAGAATTAATGGCTACTCTCAAGACCCCTTAACAAACATGCCATCTTTAGGCTGTCCCATAGCTGCTAATTTAAAGCAGTGACAAAGGTGAAATGATAACTTTTCCTCTTACACAAGGTTAGTTCAGAACTGTGCTCGAATAGTAAGAATAGTAAATGTTTGCTGTGTGCACGGCCAAAATAATAAGCCAGCCTGTGGAGTGTCATGAGGCAAACTATTGCGAAACAGTCTTTGTCCACATAATTTGAACAGTCACACCCATGGTAGAAAAGAAAAGCATTTGTCCTGAGCCAAGCTGCCAAATAACAGCGTAGAGTACAGTACCATTTTACATTTAGTCTCACTGGATCACACTCAGTTGAAAAGAAGAAATAGAGTTTTCACACATATGCCCCAAAAGCATTTAATGCTATGATTTTTACTACACTTGGAGTCCTTTTTTTTTAAAAAAAATGTGAGTAAACTAGGACAATGGACATACGGGGCTGTTTAAGTAATATCAGGCAGATATATTTAGGAGTGGATATATTTGGATGAAAGTTCAGTTGTCAGAGATTTTATTGCCTCTGTCTGTCACCTAGACTAATTGAAACCAAGAGTCATGTGCAGCTGTTTTCTTTTTGTGTCGTGTGAGTCCTCTCCCTGACAAGCTTCAAGCCTTTAATCAACCCAGCACCCTCTGTTTGTCACACAGGTTTTCTGAGCTCGCACATCCACTCCCTGTGCCAGGAGAACTGACTGCATGTTTGGTTGCAAGGTTGCGCTTTACAGATTTTGGAGGGTTTTTTTTTTTAAATGACCAGTTCTGTGGGGCCGTGCACCGCCGACATCTGTCTGAAATGTGGCAGGAAATCGTGATTCTATGAAGCGGTCTTTGGGAAAATTGTCACCATTTGCAAAACCGTGTCATGTTCAGTTGTTTCATTGACAAATGACTTGGCCTGCAGCTAAGAGGAGGCTCATGTTCTGCCCTTGCCTGCCATCAAAAGCAATCAAAATGTAATAAAAGGCAAAGCTGACAAAGCCTTGTATCCATGTAGCGCTTCGTGAGTAATGAGACTTTAAACTGAAAGGCCACAAAGCCAAGTGCTTTAAATGCATTTTGAACATTATGTTAAGTAGATTTGAAAATGTTCATGGTACTGCGTCGGTGTTGGGGGTATCTCAGGGTAAACTGCATCTCTTCTCAAGCATGCACAGGAAAATCACAGGTCCAGGTGCTGTTTATGGTGGAAGATGTTTTTCTGCCGGTTTGTTTTTTCTGTAGATCAGAAAATGTAGATTTCCTTCAGTGTGCTATGACTGAATAAAAACGAATGCGGGGGTGCAGTTTATCTCAGGTGACACTGAAAGGACAGCCAGTGAACGGTGCTGAGTGTAGTGAGTGTCACATGGTCACATCAAGCTGAGATGAAAGTCCCCCCCCCAGGCTTAACTCCCAGCTGAGTATTGAAAAACTGGTCATAAGAAGATTTAATGGGAAATGTGATAACGGTAATCTGGATTGGATTATTGTTGAGATTAGCGCACCCTTTCAGTAGGAGAACCTTAGGAGACCCTGTTGAGATGGAAAGAATACATTTGTTTTTTTGTGGAAATAAGGGATACGTGTCAGTATCAATTATTTCCATTTGTTGAAAAATGATAATAATACCAGAATTTATCAGTGACAATTTTAGTATGTTGAGTTCACATTACAGTCTTTGTACTGGAGATATTGGTGACTCTTTACGTTCAAATCTTTTTCCTTTTTTTTTTAATTATATTTTCCAGTAAAACAAAAGAACATTTGTGGGAAGAGTACACACTGTTATACATTTAAAAGTTACTTTCAATCTACTCAGTTGTAAAACAAAGAACATCTTATATAAAATCACACCTTATGGGTTTGATATACTCAGTCCACTTTGTCCAGATTTTGTAAAACATGCCTTTTTGATTTCTGAGGATAGATGTCTTCGATGGTCAGAGAGTCCGATTTTAGCCATTTTCTGGTTATGTCCTTCTTACTTGCTGCCAACGGCATCCACAGCAGCCTCTTATTTTCATTTCTCCATTTTGTTAGATTCACATCACCCAAATACACTTTATTACACATGCAAGGTATTTCACTGCTGAATACATTAGTAACATGTTCACATATCTGTTCAAATCTATTTGTATAGATAAAAATTCTTATTCTTTCTGACTTTGTTACTTTCTGACTCACAGTTACTACTTTCAGTCAGAGAATTGCTTCATGCTCAGAGTGAGACATAATATTTTAGTTCACTACCAGAAATCTAAATTTAAGTTGTACTTTTTTGTGTGATCTTTCATATTTGGGTTTACTAAAAGTTTTTCACGTTTTGTTTTTGTTTAATTTGACTCTTTCAAATGTTCTGACATTAGAGGTTCTTTGATTAAATTGGAAATCAGGCCCAGTCTGTCTCTTTGTATTTAATAGATTTGGAAACAGTGTAGTCACAAATAATGTAGGAACTACTCCTTTCTGTAAGTATATTTGACAGTTCAAATGTCAAGGTGGAGTCGGAACTCTTGCTCATGTGAGTGAGACAGTGTTAGAACTATTAAAAACTCAAAATCACACCCACACACTTTCTTTCTACAGCAACATCTCTGCTGCATTGATCAGTGATTGTGTGACTTTGCGGAGCTGCAAGCCGTGAGCTTGACCCAGTATTTTTCACAGCGTTATCATTTACACGCACACCTCATTGTCACATTTAGAGAAACACTGCTAAACCACATTAATGACTCACAGAGATGTCAGTGTTCGTCATCTGTACTCAGGAACTGTGGTTTGTCGGTGAGACCTCAAATTCTACTTCCTGTTTCACTAAAAGAAACCAACAAACTATACAGTCAAGGATCTTATCTAACAACAATATAGACAAGCAAAAGTGACTTTTCGAGTGTACTCAGTTCTTTCTTCAGGGTGATTAGAGAAAGCCAGAAGACCTGGTGAATGGTCCTATAGGGAGTTGACCATAGACTGTTTATAGAATAGTCACACCTCATGTGGCATCTCCTGTTGGTTTTTGGACTCGTATTTTGAAATCAGGAGTTTGGCATTTGAATGTCTCCATGTTGGTTATTTGGAGCCAGAAGTGACCATATCTGGATATTAAGGGAGGATTGAGAAGGTGGGTCTGACCCTTGAACCTGAGGACACTGTCTAATGTGTACTTGAGAACAGGTGTGGTCTCATGGGGGACCAGTCATTCATCTAAATCTTTCTCTGTTGAAGCCTAATATCTACCTAATGATCACAAGTACCACCACATCACTGAGAAGAAGAGTTAACTTTAGCCAATTACATATTTCATCTTTGAAAATTAGGATTTTTGTATTGTATTTTATTTACACTTTGCATTGGCCTCACGTTTGGGGTCTTGTCCATTTCTTTATGTATGTTATGGAGTTGATGCAAAGACAAATTATTTTTTTTGTTTAAAAGCTTTATACTGATATTGAATTGATTCCTCAGTGTTTGTGTTTGTTTGTAATTGCATGTGCGTATTTTAGTGTATTATTTCCATGTTGCACTTGCATTAAGAATGGTGAAAAGTTTTGCTCATTATGCAAAAGCAAAGGAAAATAATACCATGAATTTATTATTATCAGCCTCAAACAACAGTTCAGGATTTAAAGTCCAGGTGAGAAGTCAGATGGTGGAAGCTCTGGGTCTTCACAGGTTTACATTTGGCCACATGATTTAAAACCAAAGCCATTACTTTTTCTTTTGCTCTCCAGCACCAACATTCCTCCAGTGGAGTGAAAGAGTGAGCATCCCTATTTAAATATGAAACAAACACTTGGTTTTCCTTACGTTACTGGAATGCGTCATGCACTTCATTGCTATCTGAATGTTTGGAGCCGTCCTCTAATTGAAGCCATTACTCATTGTGCATTATGCTTCTGTTTGCCCAACAGTGACATGCACTAATATCTCACGTAGATGCATTAACCATATATCATTATGTCTGCCCCAGGAATTAGCTCCCTCGTAGCTTTTATTGCCGTCAGATCTTGACAGTCTTATAAATACAGACCTTTTGGCGAGTAGTTGTCAGTACGAGCTGCCAGAAAGGAGTCATCTCTCACCTTGGCCTTGCAGTGTATGTTTGTAGATATGACTAGTTGAAAGCAGACAGTAGTGTCTTGATTGCTTTGGTTGACCAACAAGGTTATTTTAGTCAGGCTGTTGCCCCTGAGGATTGTAGAGACTTTGCATATTATTCTTTGTATGGTTTTATCTGCTGAACCAGACTGGGACAGACTTGGTCCAATCAGCTGAGACATATTTTTGTTTACACCTGTATATAGGAGGGATCTCCAAACCATCCCTCAAATCACTTGTATTCAGATGTCACTATGGCAACATCAGGGCCTGCTTACAGTCTTTACATCACTTGCCAGAAGAGTGTCAGATTTAGTAAACTGTTTGTAAAGTTAATAGTTAAAAGAGAGGAGGCAAAATGATTCAAGAACTATTGAACATGCACAGGCTGTTACCGGAAGTTATCGGAAATGTGGTTTGAAATGATTGGATCTTAATGCGTCTTGGTGATCATTTACCCAACAAACCAAGTGTAACCAGGGTCACAGTCACCTCACCAGGCATTATGTTTTTCCCACCTGATGGTAGGTGGGACTAAAGTCTTTACTCAAATGTCCTGTGAGGTCACCATCAGACTTCAGCATTGTCTCTGGTTCATATCCAGCAGTCATTCAGTCTTCATCTACCAGATGGTTTTGCTGAGAGGTTGTAATGAATGTCATCATACTGTCTCTATCTTGTTGATCGTCTGTTTCTGTTTCTTTTTTCTTTTCTTTTTTTTTTTTTCCTTCTTCCTTGGAGGCTTCAGCTCACTCATGTGGCTGTTTCCAGGGTAACCACATTCCCTTTCGAAATTTACCATGTCTGACATTGGATACTGTCCGTCTCCATGGCAACAGAGACCCTAAAATCTCAGTTAAATGTAAGATTTGGTATCCAACAAAGAGAAATACAGATGTAACTTTGGAAGTGTCCTCTTGATACCTGCTGTTTGCAGTGGTTGGAATTTAAACAAAGAGAATGGTTGGAATTACTCATGGTCTTTATTGTTCAGTGACTGATAAAGATTGATTTTTGGAACATTTTCTTCAGGGGAACTTGAAGAAAACAAGGCAAGATGTTGCCTACCTGCACCATGCATCTCTATTGATCCGTGTCCATAGGAAAGGAAGGCTGGAAGTTGCATCCATGCTCCGTCTCTAATGGCTTTGGTGCTTAATCTCTGTCCGAATTTACCGACCTGTCACTTTATATCACACATGACTGCCTTTTCATTATGTTCCTGATGTTGGACACATTGAGACGCAGCTCCAGAGGACAGAGGCAGTGGTTTGTGCTGTTCCTTCAGCCATCTTCATTTGCCAGATGACAAGTTTTGAAATGTAATAATTTTTTCACTGGAAGAGAACACAAATCCACATCTTCTAGGTTTGTTTTTTTTCTGCAGAAACGGAGAGAATTCAATGTGTTCCCACTGTTCCATCCATTTTTGTTTTTAAGCAATGATTTGACATTTCACTGGGGAGCTTGACATCCTCATTGATTACTTAAAAACCATTCAAATCTTGGCTTTGTGTTAATTGTTACAGATGTACCCCAGGTGCTGCCAAGGTTTCCTTTTACAGCTGTAGCGATTTCCCATTAGCATCTCTAATTAGTGGATTCATTAATGTGATGTGTGACCAATCACGCTAAATACAGACCAGATTGGATGGGTACATGAAAAGATTCTGTGTAATGACATCAGACTTTTTTTGTGAGGCAGATGTAGACAGACGGTGAACTGCAGACTGTAGCCCTCTAATGCTGTCACCAATGGTAATCTGCAGAGCCGTGTGCTGTGCTTGTTTGGACCACGTTTTATTAGTCGGCATTGGTTTATAAGTGTTGTAAAGACAAAAAAATACAGCAGTGATAGGTCTTTAGATGGCATAGAGCGATAACCTTTGCTTTTCTTCGTCTGGTTAATATCTGTTTCTCTCAAGCAGAAAGTGGCCCACAAAAACTCTCTACGACCCTGTTTACACTTGGTTTTAAAATGGGTCTTAGGTGATCGGATCACAAGTGGACAGCTGAGACACATCTTTGTTTACATCTGTTGTTAGCATGTGTCTCCAAACGGTCCTGTTGACCACTTGTGTTCAGATGTCACGACTGCAGCTTTATATCCACCAGAAAGGCCCGCAAACATTTTTTACCTCACTCGCAAGAAAAGCTGTCCACCGTGAAATGTCCTCATATATCACTGGGTTGTGATATGAGTCGTTTTTCTGCACCCAAATTGAAATAAAGCATCGTCTCACTCGCTTTCCAACCACAAACGTCTGTGCATCGATGACGTATTTTCTGTTGCATCCTTGTCGTGGATGCATCAAGATGCATTAGCGTTGACACTACAAAATATTTGTGTTCAAATGCATCTCAGACCACCGTCTTCATGGTGGTTTACACTTGAGACCAGAGACGCATCTTAAAACTCAGTGTAAACAAGGTCATCTTTTACAGGCTGCATTGTGGATATTAGCATTTTTAGCTAGAAGCTGGTAGGTGGCGTTGGCTATGTGATGATGATGTTGCTTTTCTGATGCCTCCAGATAAGAAACAAAGGACTGAGCTCTCTCCCTGCGTGACTGGAGTCGTCATCTCTCTTCAGCATTTCTTCCAGAACGGTCCTCTCAGCACAGCCTAAACACTCAGAAACCTGCAGGAAATCTCTTGTTAGTTGTTTCCCCTGTGGCTGCTGTAGCAAGCGGGTGTTTCTGAGAACATATGTTCATCCTTTGGCAGTAAAGCAAGACGCTGCAATTTGGGCAGTCCTTTTTTTTTTTTTTAAGTTGTCACTTTATGATACACAAGACGACAGTGGTAACATCTACAAATCTAATGGAAGTTAAACGACTGTTGGGGAGTCGAGGCAGAGGAAGATGCTTGCTGTGTACAAGGATTTTAATAAAACTGCACCTTGATTTATCAGGAATGCAGTATATTAACTGAAGATGTACTGAACAAATCTGTTAAAGACCCTTAAAGCTTTGTTTATATGACCTCTTTTGTACACAAAGAGCGGTCCAACAGATAAATGTAGCTTGTAGTATCTGCAGTAAAAATATTTTGACAACAAAGCATTTCTTTTTTTTTTTTTTTCCATATTCTGAAGATTATTAGATTAAAGCATAAAGATGGCTGCAGTACTGCCCCAGCCAGCAATGGGAATATGATAACGTATTAGATTACACTTTCAGGATACAGTGCTGATGGTGCGTCTCCATCCTCACCAGTAGTTTAGAAACCTTTGTAAGACCAGGGAAGAGTCACAATGCACTGAATGTGTAATGAAAATTAAGTCACATGTATTGTCCCTGGTGCGGTGACCCTGGAAACTCCAGGCAAGTTTTTTTTGTTTTTTTTTTTAAATGGAGAAATGTTTTGTTGTCCTGCCTGCAAGCCCCTGCTGATGTCCCAGACAACCCAGTGTTTTATGCTTAGTTCAGGCTCACTCCAGATGTAGAGAGCAGCAGGACTGGCAAGTTTCCATCCAGATGGGGTGTCACAGCTCAACTGTTGGTCTGAAAGTGGGGGGTGGGGGGAATGTATGGATTTGATTAAAAAAAAATAAAAAATGGAAAACTATTAAATGTGATTTTTTTTTTGTTAGGTCTTTCTCTGACATGGAGTCTTTCATCTGGTTGTGCTTGAAACATAATAGATTATTTGTTACCCCAAAATATAACTGATACAATGAACTGTGATGGGCAAGGTGAAACTGGGATAAGCACCTGATGGCGTTTCCCCTGGTGTTGTTGGCAGACTGTCCTCAGACTGAAGGAGCAGTCACGTCCAGGGATTATATGCAGAAGATGCTTGGACCTCCAGTTTCCACAGATCAGCAAATCTAAGTAAAAGCTCCAGGTGCAAATTTACATTCACGCCAATGCAATCAGTGGCCAAACCCAACATGGCCAGCCTAAATATAGTTTGACTCGGTTCATCAGATTAACTGGTGCTGGCACAGATCTGCGGATGTTGCCGGCCTCCCAAGGCGTTACCATCTGAAGGCTGGTGAGATGGTGTGATGGTGATATAATGTCCATTAGTGACCCATAAAATGTGCTATAAAGCGAAAAAAGAACATTTAACAAGGAGCTTTGTCAGTGTGACATTTGTGTAACATTTTGTGGCCAATGAGCAGACATCATTTGATTAAAACCACTTTATAAACAATGTGTATATATTTTTTTTTTTTTTGAAAGAGACTTTGTTGTGTTGTGATTTGTTTGCATTTGGCATTTTATTTCAATGGATAAACAAAAGTTTTTTTTTTTTAATGATGTACCTTAGCTCAACTCCCAGTGCTATTTTCCATTCCTACCCAGCATCCCCAGCAGCATATGGTTAGCACATGTTCATTTAGTTGTCCTTGCCTGAAACGGCTCCTCTTTGCTGACCCCAAATGCAATCCAATAGACCACAAAGTAACAAATGAAACGGGCTGCGGCAGCATGTCCTCTGCCCCTGTGGGACTAAATGTGATTACTGTTATAACCACCTGCATCGTAGGACTTTTAATGGGATTATGTGAAATTGTCTCATTAGAGCAGATTACAACATGGGGGGGTTGACCCTTATGTGTGCGTCTGTCTGTTAAGAGGAGTATATCCACTTACTGGTCATTAAGCAGCGAGTCAGTGGTGATACCACTTCCGGGAACTTAATCGCTCGCCACAACTGGATTCCAGTGTTTGTACAGACTGTATTAATGTTTAAATAGAGGAGGACACCGAGATACCAAGACCCAAGCTTCACTACTCATCTAAGCGTCTATATCCCTTTTTGTGCTTTTGTTTTATTTCTCTTTTTTTCTCATCGACTTTCCTCTGTCCAACCAGTTGTCCATTCCTGGCGCTGCAGCTGACCCCGGTCATCCCGGTTATAGGAGCTGTGCTGTTTTTGTTTGTGGTGGGGACACTCCTGAGAACCAGCTTCAGTGACCCTGGGGTGCTGCCCAGGGCTACGCCAGATGAAGCCGCTGACCTGGAGAGGCAGATAGGTAAGTAAATGATTTTAAATACAGAATGTGGGAATTAAAAGGTGTTGTTGAACTTCTGTTTTCTGCATTTGAATCTCTTTGAGTTCCTGGATATGTTCTCTAACTACTTCTGTTTCTCCTGTCGTTGGATATAAAGGAATATTGAGTTTTTTTATTGTTTGTCTTTTTAATATTCCTTCCTCCATGTCTGAGTGTATGGTTGCCTTTTTCATAGCTGCAGTTTATCTTGGTACTGATTCAGATTATCTCGCTGATGTGTCTGGACTTTGTCTGTGTGGCTAAAGAAACAGGGGCTCAAGCTTCCACTGACTTTAAAGGCACTTTAGGTTGAGGTGAAGTATTGGCCTTTTGATCTGTTTATTTGACTACAGCTTCTCCAGAAGCCCCCATATAATATATTACTTAGTCATAAATTGCCTTTTGATAACTTCAGAATCTAATTTATGACGTGAAACATAAAACTGTTGGTGCATTAGGAAACACTTGATACGAGATAACTGAATTTCCAGTAGTGTAACGCTGACAAAAGCTCGCAAGCCGAGACTGGTTCGTGATGTGGATTCGGTCTGTTCATGACACTCACAGCTGTCTCACTGTCACACTCATTACATTTCTCTGAAGTGTGCTATTTCTTGTGGATGATGCAGCTCCAGACTGTGACTGATAATTTTAGGTGGCACTGCTAAATAGATTACAGAAAATATATTTTTTTAAAAAAAAAGCCAGCTGTGGTTCAACATGACTTAGGAAATGATATTCAGAGTCGAGCAGAAAGCTATAAAGGCAATGTTTGCATGGGTATAGAGAGGCTCCTGGCACATTCTGGGCAGTGATTAAACGAGTCTTACCTGCAAAGGAGACAAGTGAAACAGGAAGTGCAGCTGAAAAGAATCAGTGGTTACTGGACTTTCTTTGGCTGAGACACAGAAAGTGAAGAATGAGATGCACTGTGTGGCCTGTGCAGGATGTGATGTTGCCTGTTCTAGCAACAAAGTTTACAACAGTATCAAAAACTTTAAAGATGAGACACTTTTCATTTCATTGAAATTAGAAAGTCATATCCAGAAAATTAAAACAAACTGATAATAAACAGACACTATTCATTTAGATTTTGCCCAGTGGTGTGTTTCCAGCCTGTTTTGTACTAAGCTTCACATTAAACTGTTACACTTTTAAAATGTTTCTCCATCTCATCATACATGCACACATATCAGATGGTGAACATATCTAGTCATATTGTCTTGTAGATCGCAAAACAGAAGTGATTCTTCCTGAGAGACTAAGTGGCGCCGGTGTAAAATTGTATTGTGGAGACTTGTAATGACTATATCACAGTCTGACTTAATGGCGAGCTCTGAAGTAATATTTTAGTATTTTAAATTCTACCTATAGTTACATTAATTTAAACAAATCATTACAAATCCAAACACTGAGAACCTATCCTCAGAAGTCACATGTGACCACAACACACAGGGTAAAACTTTGCTCACAGTATAGTCGGCCTCTTCGGGGCCTCTTTCAGAGGAGGAAGAGAAACAATCAAGGTCATGTTCAACTAGAACTTACACTGTAAACTATGTCAGTTTAGTCACTCACTCACCAGCCTCAAAGTGTCCTCCTGCCCTGTAGCTCAAAAGATTATCACCACTAAACTCATAAGTTTAACTTCGTAAACCCCATTTTTAAAGCCTCCTTTGGAGTTTTGTCCTTTTTTTCTTTTCAGAATGTGAAGCACCTATTTCCCAGCCACAGTCCTTTTCCGTGCTTTAGGCCACTGGGGCCTCATTAAACAAACTCTGGACTGGCTTAATTAATCTCATTAGCAGACTTAAAAGCTTTTGGATGGAAGGTACAGTACAGAGAGCTCGGAGCAGTGGGTTGAAGCGGCACTGTGCAAAAGTACCATGTTATATCGACATGCTTTTTTTTTTTTCTTCTTCTTTTTGAGGATAAACAAATTAAAGACTGAAATTATGAACAGTGTTGACCCAAATACCACCAACTGGCTTTTGTGCTGTGCATTTCCAAGTGCAGCAGTTGGCTGTTTCCAAACTGGAATCTCTTGCTCACAGACAAATGGTTGTTGTCATGTTGCTCTTGTTGGTTGCCTGTAGCTGATTGTGTACGTGTGCACAGGTGGTGAAATGACAGAATGAATCAGAGGCATTTCCTAAAGGAAAATTCTTCTGCTTTTACAACATGGTTCTTCTTATTTTATATAGTTCTGTCATTCTTGTTGGTTATCCACATTTTCCCACCCCTGAGATGGCACCACATGCAGTCAGACAGATGTTAAACAAGTAATACTGATCCAACTGTCTAAACTAAACCACTTGGAAATGAAAAATTAAAGTGGTTATTCAAACTGTCCTGTAGTCATTCCTCCAGTTTTGTGTTGCTCCCTTTTTCCGTTATAGCCAATTACTTTGTGTAATTGCATGGCAGCGACATCCGGCAGCATTCCCCTCGATTTTCAGTTTCCATGAAAATGTTTAGAATAATTACATTAAGCTTGCTTTAATCTCAAAATTGCTAAATATCCTTAGGTGTTTGTAGTCTTTTTTTTCCCTGTTGAAACATCCACATCCAATCCCATGCCTGTAAGTAGACGAATAGACTGCTTCAGTGTTGGTGCCATTATGGGTCCTATTATCGTCCATTTGAAAGAACCTGGGTAGTAACTGCACAAGAAACACACAGCCACACAAACACACAAACCAACACATAAGTACTTCACAACTACAAATGTTAGATTTAAACTACTGGCAGGTAAAGGTCACAGCTTTTTCCCACAGCCAGTAAGAAACTAGAAAATCTTTGTTTTTTTCCTCCGAGCTGCTGATTGCTCTTTCTTCCTGTTTCCTGTTTGTCGCAGATTGTCTGTGTTCACTCCTCACGTTATGTTTTCCATTCAAACCTTAGACTGTATATAAAATGGATGAAGCTAACATGACGTCACCCGTTGGTTTGTGGATTTTGAAGTCAGGAGATCGGCTTTTGAATGTCGCCATGTTGGTTGTTTGGAGCCAGATGTGACCATATTTGGATATGAAGGGAGGAGTGAGGAGGCGGGTCTAAGGTGAACCACCAGATCATTAATGAGGAGTTGACTTTCAGAATGACTTGTTGAAAAAGATTCTTGAATGAGTGTTTAATGGTGCTAGAGTTTTTTGGAGGGAGCCTCTAGTGGTCATCAGGAGTATTGCACTGTTTTGCAATTTATTTTTTTTTGCAATGGCCTAATTTTTGGGCCCCGGTTGCTTCGTCCATTTCTATATACAGCCTATGATTCAAACACTGTCATCCTCCTTCCCTCTTTTGTCTGGTTGCTTTGTCTGGACATGCACAGTGCACCGCTGTTTGGTTCTAGCAATGGCGTGGCAGCTCGATGTGCAAGACATTAGTATCACATCTGTTAGCTCTTAACTCGATCATCCAACCCCATCCCACGTCCCAACAACAATCAGCCCCACAATGTCCTCCAGGAGAAAACACTTATGCCTGTCTCTTTCTAGCTCTCTCCTTTTCACTCTTTATGCCACTTGCATTTTCCCTCTTGTCCTTTTTTCTTCTTCACGCTGTATTAAAATGCATGTTTCAGTTGGGAAAGTCTTTATTATCTCATCTAGCTCTGTTGTGTATCAGTGTTTGCACATGCATGCTTATGTCATGTCCTCCTTTTCCCTTCTTCATTTCCTCCTCTGTTGTTTCCTCAACTCATTCGCACCAACTTTGTTATCTCCCGACTGACACAGCTCTCGTGCATTTTTTTTTATTCACAACTTCTTTTTTCTTTCTTTCTTTACCCCATATGTCCTTATATAACTGTGCAGACGCTCATAATAACAAAGCAGCTGACAGGCTCGGGGAGCATGGGTAACTTCTTCACATGTCAGTGCTGCCATAATGTAACGTCTCTTTTCCACTTCAGGCTCTGGTTCCCATATGCTCAGCTGTGGCTTTTTCTTTTGCACAGTTCATGTACAGCATTTCCTCAGTGGTTTACACTTGAAATTATGAATGTCACTTTAATCCTTTTAGATCACATCTCGGCTCGTATTTTACGCATACAAAAATTTCATTTGCTTTTATTCTTGTATCAAAGTTTCTAAAACAAAACAATCAGTAATCAACTCTGTAAATTGTTGATTTTGTTTCTAGCATTGATTGCACTTGTGAAAAGAACAATGACTATGTTTAATGACTGACACTAGGAAAAGAAAATGACTTGGCCCGGTGTTACAGTCATTCAACATGGCTTCAGCTCAGTTGCTAGGTGACAATAAATAAATGTCTCTTCGAGCGGCTGGATCATCATTAGCAGGTTTGTTTTAACGTCAGCTACAGCCCTCAGTAGTCACGTTCTGTGCAGCACATCTACGGGCTTTTATTTGTGTAGAGACCCCACAGTATGTAATGCTAACGTTATCTCGTCCTGTTAGCCAACTATGGTGTTTCGGTGTGTTTCATTGGTCCAATCAAATTGCTCCAAATGTTTTGTCCCACCCATTTCCTTTTTCTGGAAATACATCACAACATGGTAGTTATACTCTCTGTAACGACTACAAGTGATATCTCGTAATTAACAGACAGTTTTTTGAGTGTAATGTTAGCTATCTAGCTAGCATCACAATGGTGCAATCAAATGACTTGTCTCTCCTTCATATCCTGTTTTTGCTGGAAATATGTCACAATACAAAAGTTAGATGCTCTTGAAATGCTGATTCAGTGCAACTTCAGGCTTTCTTTGAAATAACATGTCCCATGTAAAATCCTAATCAGGTAGTTAGAATGATTAAAATGTTTCAAATGTCAAACTACCTACTGATTACACCTGTTTCTATCAGATGCACATGTAGTTTGTATTATATGCAGCCCAATAAATCACTGAATATTTCAGCCACCAGCAGCCCAAGAGGTTTTGTAATTTGCCAGCGGCCTCATAAATAGATGATGTTTTTAAAGTGCTACAAGGATCAGGTTCGACACATTTTATTGATCTGTTGACTCAACAGTGAAGGACCCAGTGTCTGTACAACGTGAGACATCAAGGTCTCTCATCTCCCTTGTATTTCAGTGGGGAAAGCTGATAGCTAGACCTCTGCTGTCACCATTGTGAGCAGATATCACTACTGTCTGCCAAATGCTTTAGACTGTAGGTTAGAACTAGGTGGCCTGCAGTGTAGCTTGCCTCAAACAAAATCAAATATGGCATGTTTGCACAGGTAAAAATATATGACAGGCATATGAGACATAATGCAATGTGTGTCATCCCCCATTCCTACAGTGTTGTCTCTGTAACGCAGCACAAACACCACGTGCACCTAAAGCACCGGAGAAGAGAGTGTGGGGGGTCAGGAAAGGTTGCACATCTTGTTGTTTATCTCTGCTTCAAATCGAGACAAGAGTTGATCTCTCTTCACTGTGCTGCATTTGGTGTCTATGCATGTCTGCCTGCCTGCCCAATATGTCAGGACTAGACGGGCTGGCATCAGTTCAGCTACCACATGCCAAATCCAAAAGACTCTCTGAAGCATTAATCAGAGAGAAAGATGGTCAGAGCTGCCTGTTTCCGTCTCTCCACCTAATATGGTCCAAGCTAGCTGGTGAATGTCAGGACAGCCACTCTGTTTTTTCCAAAGCTACTAGCCAGACTCAAGGCCAGCAGAGGAAATTGATTTTTTTTTCTTTTATAAAGCTTAGAACTCAGAGGGATGGTAGATCGGAAGAGGATGCAGTGACATTCAGGATTTTCCTGATTGGTTGTTTGAAGGTGGGAAGTCAGTGATGTACACCTTTTTTTTTTATTCTACTTACATATAGCCATGTTTACAGTTAAGTAATTAGATTTCAATACATTAAACAAAATTACACTTTACACCATTATGCTGTCATAAGGGTAGTTTTTCTTTCTTTTAAGTTACATTTACACCATAATGAAGTGTGCAGAAAGCAAAGCGGTCTGAATACTTTCTGAAGCAGCTGTAGGTTGTGAATATGTTTGAATAGAGACTCGAGCGTGCTGAGTAAAGGTAGGAACATTTCCGTGTGTGTGTGTGGGTGGGATTAAAGCAGTGGCATTGTAGCAGTATGATTTGCTTCACAGGGTGTTATGCTATGACAAAGACCTTGAGCTTGAAACCTTTGATTAATGAAGTAGTTTCTGCAGTGGAGCAGGGAGTTCCACCCACGCCGCTTTTTCTTTGTTTTTGACTTATGCAGACCGTCCACAACCACAGGTGGTGGGGCGCGTTGTTTTCTACTTCTCCAAAGTTTTTATGTCATAACTAATTGAAAGTTGTGTGAGGTGTGCTGATAATGTGAATCGATAATGTGTTGATGCTGTTTGTAAATCAGGTCATAACCCTAAATATTCTTTAAGCCAGTTCTCAATAATAAATGCTTTCCAGTTCACAGGATTTTGATTTGGAAATAAATACATTTACCGTATTTTCCAGACTATGAGTGCTGAACGTCGCACCTGTCTATAAGCCGCTATTGAATTTATTCGAACAGTTTCATGTGGTCCACTCTGACCGGGTCTGACGTGACCAGGCTAAATGTATCGGCGGCGCGGAGCTTGCTAGCTTGTAAAAAGCCAACGAGCTTTTCTTTCAGTTGCACCCTATTTTAATTACTGTTTATTTTTTTTCCAATACAACATTTCTGTTGACGTCTTTTGTTGGGATTGCCTTTGTCAGCGTCCTTGGCAGAAACTTAATTCAGTTGCCA
>OOFC01017859.1:27744-45930 GCA_900323345.1 Pseudochromis fuscus
CCTCCTGTCTATAAGCCGCTATTGAATTTATTCGAACAGTTTCATGTGGTCCACTCTGACCGGGTCTGACGTGACCAGGCTAAATGTATCGGCGGCGCGGAGCTTGCTAGCTTGTAAAAAGCCAACGAGCTTCGTGCCGCCGATACATGAGCCAGACTGGTGTTTAAGCCACAGGGTTCAAAGCGTCGGAAAAAAGTAGCTGCTTATAGTCCGGGAAATACGGTAATAGTTTTCATTGCTTATTGTAAATACTTGCTTATTGCACCCTTTTGCTTTTACTGAGAGTTGCTATATTGATAATTACAAAACATTTCTTTGAATTAGTGCTGTGGTCTAAAAAAACGATGGAACCACTGGGTTTTATCACATAAGATAATTCTTGCCCCTTGTGATCAAGTTTTATTTTAAAGAAATTAAACATATTTCTTATAATATTGTAATCTTCTTACCAACAAAGCTGCATAAAACTCTGCTCTCTAGTCTTTTCTTTCAGTTGCACCCTATTTTAATTACTGTTTATTTTTTTTCCAATACAACATTTCTGTTGACGTCTTTTGTTGGGATTGCCTTTGTCAGCGTCCTTGGCAGAAACTTAATTCAGTTGCCAAACTCAAATGAACAGCCCATTACCATAGAGAGACCAGCTAGAGCCATTCTCGGAGATGAGAGCCAGCTTAATCCCATTAGATACAGCTTCTTTTCCCTGTAGCGATAAGACACTGCAAACACGCTGGTTAGATTTTTACACCTTGTAGGTCTGCTTGTAGCATTAAATTTGCTTTGGCTGGTGGCAAATTTGATGCTGTACCATGGATTCAAAGCTGGATTATGAGGTGTCAGAGGTGGCTGCTTATTTTCATCTTGGCGTGTGGATCCCTTTAAATGCAGACCACTGCACCGTTAAATGCCACTAAACATAAAAAAAATCTGGCACAGATTTAAATTAATCATCGTAGATAGTGCAGTTTACAGAGCTGTATCGATTGTGACCTGCTGCTGACCGACAGCTCCAGAAATTAAAAAAGAGAAATAAATCAGCTGAATACACCAGTCCCACTGCGCGGACCGGCCATATCAGGATATCACACTTTGTCATGTTAAGACCCTTTTCACTCTTTGTATGTCAGTCTCCTCGGTGGTGAGGTGTTCGCTCACTTGCAGAAAATAATTAACCAATACCTTGTTTTGGCAGACAGTGGGATTATAATTTATACCAGTACTTAAACTGCTCCTGTGACTCACCTTCTCCCCGCTCTGTGTAGCCCGAGGTCACATTCATGTCTGACTTCATTGTTATTGGCTGAATAATAAGTAATAAGTGTGCAACTAGTGGAAGAGAGGCTCTGTTACAAAGCCACTTGACATCTCTATTTTTATGAATTGCTTGGTACATGAACCTCAGTCTATCCTCTCTTATGTCTTGTCAGTAAAGAGGGAAGAGTTTGAGAGTAACAGAATAATCAGATGGTAAAATGATGTGTAGAAGAAACTCAATCTGCTGTTGTCTGGATGTATTTTGTGTTTAGTTCCCCATAGGTGATTAAAAAGTGTCATTATCAGCTGCTGCTTGTGTGCACGGGTATGAAACTATATCCCTGCACAAGTGGCGCTTTCGACATGTGGCATTGTAAAACATCCAGCACAGCATTATGCAGCACATATTCTGATTTGTTCAACAATTACAATGTGTTGTTTGAGTCATTTCATAGATTGTGTATAGAATGGACAAAGCTAACGTGACATCACTTCAGAGGTCAGCATTTGAATGTCGCCATGTTTGCTCTTTGGAGGTGGAAGTGACCGTATTTGGTCATGAGAATGACTTGTGGAAAAAAATGTACTGAGTATTTATCATTGAAAATTTTTGAATTAAAGTCAATGGAGCAGCAGGGTTTTTTTGTGCATCTAGTGGCCATCGGGAGAATTGCACTTTTATTTTGCACTTCCACTTTGGCCTCATTTTTGAGATCCGGTTGCTTGGTCCATTCCTATGCACAGTCTATGGGTATTTTACTGTCTTTTAAACACCTGAAGCAAAATAGATATCTTCTTCTTCTTCTTTTTTTCTCTTTGCTCAGTCTCCCTCTACTGTTTGCCTTGTCTCCAGACCTCCTGTGGCACAGACATGAGAGACAGATAAAGTAGTGATTGGTAGATGACAGAGCTGCAGGCGACAGGAATAGAGCCGTCACTGTAGAGCTGTTTTTACTGAAGGGAGAGGATGACAATGAAAAACAAACGTCTTGTGCAGTATTTGCATTTACATGCTGATCATTCACAGGCTCTTCTTCCATCCATTATGAGCTCTCTCTCTACCTCACTTATTTTCATAAAATTAAAATCTGTAGTGTTTATGTGATGGTACAGGCATTAACATGACTGATTACAGCTTTACTACTAGTCTCTGTCAGTGTCTCTGTCATGCCGTCTTGTCTCCTTGTGATCCAGTGAGGGTGAAGCCGTGGTGCTTCCTTGTGCTCAGTTGACTTATTGTAGCCTTGTCCTGTATGTGACCACGCCGTCTTCCTCGCTGTCATCCTTCACACAGACAAATGTCACATCTCTGTTGCCAAACTGCTGAACTGAGTCTTCGCCGTCTTGGCCAAGGCCTTTCTCAGTTCACCCCAGAGGACTTTTAGCCTC
Source organism: Pseudochromis fuscus (assembly GCA_900323345.1). Classification (NCBI taxonomy): domain Eukaryota; kingdom Metazoa; phylum Chordata; class Actinopteri; family Pseudochromidae; genus Pseudochromis; species Pseudochromis fuscus. Next base: position 30,388 of record OOFC01017859.1, read on the forward strand.
ATATCCCCTCGTTCTGAGCAGAGTATAATTCAGGAAGTTTTTATGTCATAGGGTCGTATCCATTCCTTATTTAAATTTACAAAGTTGCGGGTTTACAGATAAAGTGTGACAGTTTTTTGCAAGATTGAAATAGGAGATTTGCCTTCAAGTCAGTGGTGAAATGTTTGACCTACTAGAAATGATTATACAATGAAATCAACTAGTTGAAAAGGTATTGAATTAATATAATATTTGCATAGCTAGGGAATAGGGATACAATGATTAGTCAACAAAAATTGCTAATAGTTGCCAACAAATTTGTCTACTGTTGTCACCAAACATGTTTTTTTTTTTTTGTTGTTTTTTTTACGTAGTGAGGCATCTCCCTTCCCTCCTTCCTCTGGAGAGAGTTGAACATGTACAGTAGTGTTCAGCAGCAGGTAAACGATACAGTGACGACTGATGCTGATTTACTTTTTATATCAGTAACAGCTGATATCAGCAGTTGATTAAAAGATGTGTTTTTTAAATGAAGTATCATCTTTCTTGTGATAATTAATAATGACTACAACATTGAAACAACCTCCTGCTAAATTTAAAAGCCAGTAGCTTAATAAGAGCCATTTCTTAATCATGTGATTCATAATCTGATTAGTTGACTAATCGTTTCAATAGTCAGTGATTAATTGACTGTCAAAATAGTCGTTAGTTGCAGCCCTACGAGGGAATAGCACATTAGATGAGAACATTTGGTTGTGCACAAACTCTATAATAAAGTTGCAGTTACTATGCGTAATGTGGCCACATCAGAAATTCTGATGTCATGTTTTAAAGATCTTACAAGTGCATTATGCAAAATACTTTGTAATATTTAATCAACTCAGACTGAAACTCTGTTGCTTAAACACAATGGGATGTCCAAGTTATTCAGTATTTATTTTCTCTGGCTGTGCAGCTCTTGTTTTTAAATAGTTTCATCTTGAAAAAGATTCACTTTGTTGTTTTAACTGTGTGACAGACGTGGCTTCTCTCAAACCAAGGCCAAACAAGAAAATCCTTTCAGGGAAGCTACACAGGTTTTTCTAAGCTAATTTACTTTGAGCTGTACGAGGTGAACCATCAAGTCTGGAGGGAAATGATCTTTTCACACGTTAAAGCCTAAACCCAGGTTCACCTGAGATTAGACCTGATTTACTGTACATGTAAACAGCCTACCTCTACACACTGCTTTACCTCATGCCTGAGGTCCAACAACAGCAGGTGAATACACCCATAATACTCATGATGTCACTGTATTTGTTTAATTTTATGACAAGCATTAAAAAATGTAGATGTTGATGTTTCCTGCTATTTAGTGTGTTATGTTTATTTATTCGTGAAACTTTTTTCCACCATGATGGGAAGTAACGTGTTTTCATAACTGCCTATTGAGACTGCAGTACGAGGCTTCACTCACTGATGGCCTGCACCTTCTCACCTTCAGCTTTCTGCTGGCTTTCTAATAAACATCACGTGGACTTATTTTCCATTTAAAAAAGCTTGTAAACCCACTCGAACACCAGTATCAGACACTGTGCCCTGTAAAACTTGACACACACACATATAAGTCTCTTGTATTTATTTATTTATTTAAGCTGCTTGGTTGAACAGAATATTTTTGTGCCTCTCTTCGCTTTCATTTTTATATCTTTGCTATCAGTTTAAGGTCAGTGTGTGTTGACAATCATCACTGCTCTCCAGGAGACATTTCCTCTGGTTTTTCTCCTCGTACACAACAGGATAGCAATTAGTTTCCATTTATACCTCACCAGGCAACACCTAGCACAGTTTGGCTGACATTGAACCATCATTTAACTTTGTGTATGAGCATGCGAGTAGGTACACTGCATGTGAGAGCGCGCGTGTGTGTGTGTACGTGTGTGTCCGGTTACATCACTTTTCCGTCTACCTGGCCTTATTTTGTAGCTTCAAGCTCTTAGGCCCAGCCTATCTCTCTGAGGGATCTCCCACTAGACACTGATGTAAGGCTAAGCTTTGGCTGCCAGGATGGCTAAGTGTACAAATGGCTTTGTTCAGCAGAAAAGCTACTTTGACACCCCCGCTCACACACTACTTCACTGCAGGCATCTGTGAACCGGCGTAGTGAATGTTGATGGGCTGGTCGCTACATACTTGCAACGTGAACACAGTAGATTTACAGAAATACTAGTATTTTGAAATGGGTATTTAAGGCTGGGCTGTGAGTGGACAAATTTAATCTTAGTACATTTCTGTTGTGTTTCTTACGAGGTTGAAAATCAAATGTCAAACTGTAAAATTTGACTACTTTCTGAAAAAAACATGGCCCCCATGGACATTAACAGCAACATAATTGGTGGGCGATCACAGCGCACACTCTGAATCACAATTTCCTCACCTCTTGAAATGTAGGCTTGTTACAACCACACTACAGTTTAAAATATTTCTATTTGTACCTTATTAAAGATAATATGACATTAAGGATAATACCACTGCCACCTTATTATGAACTTAGGGTAAAATTGTAAACCAACCAAAATTGCATAAATATGACTTTGAGGTAATCGTAAGACAAATATAAAACAATAAATACCATGATTATAAGAGCTTTTCTTGAACTTCCAGCAAATAAGAAGTTAGTTATTGTGTCTTTAACCTGCCTGCTGCCACGTGTGAGCCGTCCTTGCCGTCTGCAGGATGTTCTTTGGGATGTTTTTGTTTGAAGTGGTTTAACAAGTGTCACCTCTACTCGTCCCTGCAATTCCTCCTGCAAACTTTGCAGATAACGTTGTTTTGCTGAGGATCTGATCCGCAGATAACAAATCATTTCCAAACTACAAAAACCTCCCTTTTTATTTCAACACCACATTTTCCTCATTCGCTGTGCTGTCTTCTGTTCACAAAGTAAATGACGTGTGTACTGGATTTAATTATATGTATAATTAATTGTATGCACATGGGTATAAGTATCAAAGTATCAGTGATGTGTCCAATACTGTTTGACTTCATGTTAATTTTCTTAGATTTTTGAAGCATTTTACGCTAATGCAGGAAAAGGCATGAGTAGTTTTTCTAAAGTCTAAAGGATGTGAGGTGTTTTTGTACTTTTGGTCTGTGGACAGTAACAACTGCTCACACTGATAGCGTTGCCTTATTTTGCATGCATGCCATGTCAGCAGTATGCACTGTATGGAGAAAATCAATTATTCGAACTTGGAAACTTTCATGCACTGTTTCAAGAGAGTTGCTCCTCTTGCTTAGTCACACCAGACAAATAGAAAGTAAACATAAGTTAGATATTTTATCGTCTCATAATGTCGCAGAGAGTATCTAACTTCTGATTTCAAAAATCCCAATATCTCTGAATCAGAATTAGAAGAAGGAGTCACAGTGAATGTTTTTTTCAGTCGGTATCAGTGTGCATCTGTCCCTACATGCCAGCATTATTTTAGAGATCTCTGCTTCGAGGAGGCTCCTCTAAGGCTTCAGAGGCACTTTACACTTGGTTGTCATAGCTCTTTGTTCTCACTTGACAGGAGCTAACTTTGCTGTAGATTTTACTGCGCTATGAATACTGAACCAGCGTGACATCTCCTGGTGGTTTAATACTGCCGAAGCTGAATAGTGCTCCAAATTGTTCTCATGCTCCCCTCGTTTGTTGTCTCCCCGAGTTGCTGAGAGGGCAGACGAACAGAAGGAGAGAGAGCGCTCCATATGCATTGATCACAATGAAGACGAATTCAATAGAAGAGAACTCACTGGCTGCGTTTCCTCTGCTCTCCTTTGGAAATGTCAAACACCCACACGAGCTTCTCCATCCCTGCAACCCCACCTCCTCCTGCTAACACACACATACCACTCTGTTAGCAATGCTACAGTGTAAATGATCTCCAAATTATCTTCCTACACACACACCATCTCCTACTCTCAGCATGCGTGAGAGTGCTCAAAGCAAGCAGAGCAATAATAGGATACAGGCTCTACCTTTTTATGGCTTGAAAATCACTATCATTGCTCTCGTCCTCAGCGTTTAGCCTGTCATCGCTGCCGTCTTACTCCACCACTCAATGCAATTTGCCACCATCTTTTTTTTTTTTTCTTTTTTCTTTTAATCTGAGCATCGTGGTGTTAAGGGCATGTTGAATTCCAGGCAGTTGTCAGTTTAACCTGAACTAGGTTGCAGCTTTACTCACTGTGAAACTGACTTCATTATATTCAGAAGAGACAGGGCTGCTAATTTTAGGGGGGTGGTGGTGTTGGTGGTGGTGGTGTTCTGGCTGCAGAAGCATGAAAAATGGGTTCTGGTTGTCAAGTTTGACCCACAGCCGTCGAATCTGCGCAGCTCACGCAAAAACGAGGGAGCTAATTAGAATTAACGAGCGATGTGGGCTCGTCCATGTTCTAACCTTTTTAAGTCGCTGATACCGTGACATGTATCTTTTTATCAGAGCTTAAAATAACTGCAGATTAGTACAGATTTCACCTCATCACAGCCTTGTTGAGGTGCAGACAGATTAAAACAGACAACATGATCGCACGGCTTCTAGACCATAAAATTGAGTGGATTCTACAGGCTCTTTATCCAGATGAAGAAATAGGTTGTGCACACTCAGGTGGCTTTTTTTTTTTTTTTTTTAAATACGCCATTCTGCTTCCAGGAGGTTTTGAAGGCAGCGTGACATTTATTCCAGTGCATTACAAATGTAAATTTGCTTGCCATTAGTAACCTGTACCTTTTTATATAATGGACTGCTCTCTGTTGTTTACGCTGCATTATCCACTCAGTATGTAAAGTAGATTCTGGTATAGGAACAGATTTGTGCTGTGCCCAATAAAACATTTAGAAGGATGTAAAATAATCAGATTAACATTGTTTGTTTTTAAATTCACTTGTCTTACACATTTCTGTTATTTAGTATTACACTTTTTTTTAATTGCTTTTGGTGTATTTTGCTCTCAGTGTGTACATCGTGTACAGAGGTTTTCCAGATAAACAGGAAGTACTGGAATATTCATAACTCGCTTACCTCAATAATGCCACATGTACACTACAGCCATGATAAGGTTTAACAGTCTTTGGACTTTAATCATTAATGTTTCTGTCTTTTTTTCCTTTTTAGATGTGGCTAATGGCGGTACAGGCTACAGGCCGCCTCCCAGGACTAAGGAGGTGGTCATCAACGGCCAGACAGTCAAACTGAAGTATTGCTTCACGTGCAAAATCTTCAGACCACCACGTGCCTCCCATTGCAGCCTCTGTGACAACTGTGTGGGTGAGTGATGGTGTCTGGATGTCAGTTTGTATGAATATAGAATTTTGTGACATTAGTGTAATGAACAGTCAAGACCATCAACAAACCCTCCATCCACTTCCTGTCCAGTTTGTGGTTCATATGAAGTTCATAAGATGTCCTTAATTATATGATGGTAGTCAAACCCAAGCAGGGTTTCTAATGATGACCAGGACTGTGGTGGATTCTGTCCAATGAAACACTTCAGGGCTTTTAATTGGAAACAGTTACAGACATTGTTGAGTTTGTATTTACAACAAAATGCCTCTATATAGAAAGGACAAAGCTAACCTCACCACTGAGACCAGACCTGTCAATAAATCTAACCACGACCATAAATGTTCTTCATTTTTAAGCTCAATATCTACTGAATATATTAACTTAACAATCTTCATATTGAAGTCAACTGGAGGCAGTGTTCTGGGGCCAGCATGTAGTGGTCATCGGTGGTATTGCACTTTTGTGTACATCCTATATATAGTCTATGGTAATGTCGCTCCCAATTCCTTGAAACCTTAAATTGAGGCTTTGTACTAAAATAAGACAAATTGAACTTATCGAGAAGCAAAAATTATGAATGAAGTTCTGCTTCAAAGAGATATTTGTTATCTTTCACATCTGAGGAAATACAGTACTTTAATAAAAGGTCTGTATGGATCTGATGAGTGGGCAAACTGCAGTATATCTAGTGTGTAAGCCTTCTAGAGAAATCATGTTTCCTATGTCATAAAACTGGTGCTGATGAAAGTGCTGGCACAGCCACCCGTCCTCCCCCCGGCTGCACATTAACACAAACACACAACATACACAAACACAGTTCATATCGGCTTTGATTTTGCAAAGATTGCATGTGTACCTGAGAGCACAAGCCAAGTTAAATGTTTAGTTTGTGGTGCAGTCCTACAGGGACTATACAGCACAGACTGTGCTTGGAGGAATTGGCAGAAATGAGGGAGGCAGTAGTTACAATGAGGGGAAGAAACCAACAGCATAATGCTCTGTCTATGGAGATGGAGTGAAGAGCACAGCGAGGCAATTACTAAAAGATAGGAGACGGAGATACAGAGACCTGTGTGTCTGCCTGAAAACCTGGGAGACAAAGACGAGGAAGTAGTAAACACAGGAAAAGAAAATAAGACGAGGAGGTGGTAATCAGATGCAGCAGATGCACGCTGGCACGAAGGAAGCTGAACAAAACGATGAGGAGAGGAAGAAGGGCAGTCATTTTGAAAAACGGGCTGTGTCTGAGGCTCACATTTTATTTTCCGAGAAACATGCTGTATATCACCTCAAAAACACGAGTGGGAGATTTAAACCAGTACCATCACAGGAGAAGGGTTTTTTTCCAAACTAAACATGGAAGTAGAGCAGTGTGAGCTCACAAATCCAGACTCTTTCAAGGTTTAAACAGCATGTTTAGATCCTAGTTGTGAGATATGAGCCACAGATGGGAGGGAAATGAAAAAGGAGAACTGACACATATTTGGATCATCCATGCTGCAGGTGGGTGGGAGTGATAAACTCTGCTGATGGATGTCAGTCGTAACCGGCATCTCTTTCATATGAATACTTTCCAGCCAAGTCTCGAAGCTCTTGGTCTCCGCCCACCATGGAGATAATGTACATGAATAATTATACAGGGGATTAGATCATATACAGAGGGAGAAAAACTTCTCAGGAGCTATTGACAACAATGTGGACCAGCATTTTCCTCTTAAAGTGTAAATGTGAATCGGACTGGAGTGTTTCCCCTGTCTCTTGACTTTCTCTCTCTCTCGTCTCTCTCTGCCTCTGGTGCTGTGAATGCCTGGGGGATAACAAGCACTTAAATAAGTCAGGAGCCAGAATGGATAGGCCCTCCCTGGTGGATGTGCAGGATAGGAACGCGGTAGAGTCACTTCCTTTTTAAGAGGGTTATCCCCTTAGGAGTGATAGAAGAAGCTTAAAGGATGCAGAATTAACACACACACACACACACACACGCCAGGTTCTTTCCATTGCAGCCGTGCTCTGTTTTTTCTTTACAGTGTATACATTATCTTTACAGTATATACAGTTGGATAAGATGGTCTGACTGTTTGAGTTTAGCATAAATGTTCATAAATACTACTGTTGAAACTTGATGATTCATTATAAGAGTGATTTTAGGCCTGTTTGCTGTTATGTATTTTTTGTTCTATGCCTAATTAGAGGACATGAGGTGAATCTTTATGAATAAATTACATCAAAGGAATATAAAGACATAAATAATATACAACCACAACTCCAGAAAAGTTAGGACGCTGTTTAAAATGTTGATGACGAACAAATTGGCTGAGCACAGTTTGTCTCTGCATCAAGAAATCTTCAAACTGCGCCATGCAAAGAAGAAATAAATTAAATAATTAATAATCATATTTAAACCTGATCCAGAAACACTGCTGACTTGGAAGGAGAACATTTTGGAAATCACATGTGATGTATCGTCCGCTCTGAAGGGGAGAGGGACCCCATTCAGCTTGTTAACAGGTCACAATTCAACAAACAGTGTCTGTGAAGGTGCATAAGTGAAGTTTACACATCTGGGAAGGCACAATAATGCTGAACAATACACACAGGCTATGGAGCAACACATGCTGCCATCCAGACAGTGGCTTTTTTTTTTTAAGGACAATGATGCCAAACCACACTCTGCACACATTACAACAGCATGAAAAAGGAGAGCCCGAACTGTTGAGCAGCTAATATCCTGTATCAGGCATAAATGGGATAACATTTCACTTTCAAAACTCCACAAATTGGTGTCCTTGTTTCCTGAATGTGTACAGAGTTGTAGTAAAGGAGGAGGAGGTGAAAGACAATAGTCAATATGCTCCTGTCTCAACTTTTTTGAGAGCTGTTGACATCAAAATGAGCACATTATTGACATCTCAGACTTGGACTGACTGTTACTTTTTTTTTTTTTTTTTTCCAATTAGGATTGTATTAAATCTTAATGAAATAGTGAAGAGTTGCACTTTAAGGTTTTTGTTTGTTTTTTTTACCTTTAACCCCTCATCAGATGCATTAAATGTTGATCAAAAAAGTTGAAACAGGATTCAGTCGTACACTTGTCACATTGTACAGAGTGACTTTATTCTTAATTTGTGAATATCTACAAAGTTCCTGTGTAAAAATACATCCTTAAAAGACATTGATTGGTATAGTAAGTCTCATCCCCTTGTATTGTTGGCCACTTTTTATGAATGACTGCTGTCCCCTCTGTGTGGCGGGACGCTCCGGTTCTCAGACTCATTTCAACTCGACTTTGATCAGTGTAGACAAAAGCGGGTCATTTTACCTCACTAAACAAATAATGGGTCTGATTAATTAGTTAAGTACCAACCACTGTGCACAGCTAGTAGTCCTCCTTCAGACGTAGAACCGTGGAGTTGGGACTGATTAAATAACCACACTAACAACAAGTCCTCCACTCTCAAAGCAATCAGTGAAATGGTAAGTGTGTCTGAGCCGCTCACACTTTCTCTGAATAAAATATATCTGACTGATTTTAATTGGAAAGCATTTCATGTTAAATCTCTGAAGTGGTTGAACGCTTCAGGCTAAATTCAGATGTATTTTTTGTTTTCGTTTCCTAATAGGTTGCAGTCCTTCATACATTTTACTCAGTTAAACAACACAGACTTGGATAAAAGAAGCTCTTCTGTGCAACACATTAGGTGTTTGTTCAGTTGCACACCCTGCACCAAGGTGGCTGGCAGGCTGTGGGCTATAGTTAACCCAACTGGAAAACTCCAGCTGGACAACACTAGTCCACGTTGCTTTTGTCTTCATTTGAAATTTCTCAGTCGTCTTCAGACCTTCTCAGATTGAAGTCTTTATCTGTCGACCCAGCAAAGTGCTTCTCTCACTCTTTCTCAACCTCGCGCTGTCCCACAGTGGCAGTGAGAGTTTTTCAGCCTTACACAGTCATGTTGGCCAGCCCCTAACTTTTATTAGCTAGTTCATATAAATAGCCAGTTTTTAAGAATGTGAAAAATTTGTATATTATTTTGCTAAGACCCAGAGGGACTCTTCCCCTTTCCCCTAATTTCCCACAGTACTGAATTTTGTCCTCCAGCACCTTTCAGCGCTTTGGGTGACTATGCTGTCTTTATAAAGTGCTCTATAAATAAAGTTGAATTGAATTGTCTTCCACGTTTATGTGCACTGAAGTAACCGGGTTAAACATTATTTGGTTTTCTTACACCAGAATCCAGAAAACCTGGTTTGTTCTGCTGAAACAAAACTAAAACTCTGTGTTTTTGTCTTGTTTTTTTATAAGACGAGAACATGACAAAGATTTCAGACAGGAGACACATAACCATGGCAGCAGTGTGATGGCATAAAAGGAAAAACTTGTAGGCGGCCTTGTTTCCAAAATAAACTTTTTCTCTCCCTTCATCTGTCTATGCAGAGCGTTTCGACCACCACTGTCCCTGGGTGGGGAACTGCGTGGGAAGGAGGAACTACCGTTTCTTCTACATGTTCATCCTGTCGCTCTCCTTCCTCACCATCTTCATCTTCGCCTTCGTCATCACACACATCATTTTACGTAAGTAGCGGAAGGAAGGGAAAAAAAAAGAGGACGTTCGCTCTCAGGACATAGTACAGACACACACACGCTGCTCGTGGCGGTGTTCTTGGTGTGTTTCAAGCCAGCAGGTTGTAAGTGGGCGTTGTGAAAAGCTGCAGCATCCTGGCTTGTTACCATCTTTCCAACTGGGAGCAGGCAGCGGACTGTTGGGCTCCCTGTGTGTGTGTTTAAATGACAGTCAGTGGATAAGTGTTGCACTGGGGACAAATATATAGGTCAAGATTAGCTGGTAGTGGTGATTAATGATCTTTAAGTTGCTCTCTTCCCTTTGATTGTAACCATGCTGTGATAAGTCCAAGTGCTGGACAATCTGACAGAGCAGGTAAACTCCTTGTTTGTGTGTTTTGTTTTCTCCCAGTGGGGCTCTGGCATGGACTGTATAAAGAAATGGATGAAGAAAGAGGGTCTCAAAAATTAAACCAATGCCAAAGTGTGAAAAAGTGCTGATGGCCACGAGATGCTGGCTCCAAAAAACTCCAAGAAATTGTCTTTTAAATATCATCATTTTCAGTCATGAATACTCGCGTCATTCTGATGTCATTAGTTAAAGTCAACTCCTATCGGTGATCTGATGATCCATCTTAAAAAAAAAAAAAAAATGAAACAAAAAACAAACCATACTGTATTTTCCGGACTATAAGCCGCTACTTTTTTCCGGCGCTTTGAACTTATACTACTCATGTATCGGCGGCACAACGCTCGTTGGCTTTTTACAAGCTAGCAAGCTCTGTGCCGCCGATACATTTAGCGTCGTCACATCTGACCCGGTCAGAGTGGACCACATGAAACTGTTAAACAGATAAATTCAATAGCAGCTAATAGACAGGTGCGCTCAATATTCCGGAAAATACGGTAATTTAGTCAATATTATTCTTCAAAAAGAGGAAGATTTAGGGTCTCCAATGAGACCAGCACTGAAGTCAAGTCTCGCCCACATTTGGCAGTGTCCTTGGGTTCAAGGGTCAGACCCTCCTCCTCCTCCTCCTCCTCCTCTCTTCATATCCAAATGAGCATGTCACATGACCACATACATGACCACATACAAATGTTAAACTCCTGTGAGTCCACAAACCAGCGGGTGGTGTGACGTGAGCTTCATCCATTCTGTATACAGTCTATGGGCTCAGTTCATGTAGTAAATACTCACACAGTACAGCAGTGATTAAAAAAAAAAACCACTGTTAAATTCAGGTACTAAAATCTATTTGGAATCATAACATCTAATTTACTTTGTGCACATTCAGTATGAACATGTCTTTCCAGCAGTTGAGTAAGTCTCCTGCAGTCACTTACAGCTGGCCAGGGCTTGATTTGTTGTCTTTTCTCTGGCTCTCTTCCTCCCACCCATCACACTCCGAAGTTAAATTGGAATGCCAATTTAAGTGAGCGCGCTCAGTCCATGTTATTGAATCCTAAACTTTATCCAGGAAGAGTCTCAGCCGCTGGTAATGGCCTGTAGCGACTGTGTTGTACTCAGTATCTGATACAAGGTCCCACATTCAGTTGGTGCTGCTTAAATGCTGATATGCACCATTATGGGAGATGGTGTGTATGCAGTGGTCTAATGGAAACTCTGTCTGTCTCTGTTCACAGGCTCCCATCGAAATGGGTTCCTCACAGCACTTAAAGATAGTCCTGCCAGATATCCTTTCAGTCAAACTTGAGTGGTGTTATAACTGGATATATGTGGGGTTTTTTTGTTTGTTTGTTTTTTATGTGATTATCAGACTTTTTTTCCTTCATAAATTTTGTTATCAGTGTCTCATTGTTTTTCTATCGCTCACCTATATTCTGCTGTTTATGGCCCTGTTTACACTTGGTTTTAAAATGCGTCTCGGATCACAAGTGGATTTTACGCTTGGTATTTACATACATCTCTGTCCCGCTGGTTCAGATGTCACTACAACAATGTCAGAGCTCATAGTTATACAGTGTGGGGTTTTTCTCTGGTGTGAGATTAACTGATTTTACCTCTTAATCCCAGAGGAGTGCCAGATTTTGTAAAGAATTATCAAATCTAGCTAAAAGGGGAAAAAGCAAAATGATTCATTAACTATTGTGCATGTAGGGGCTATTCCAACTGTTTCAAGTGATAGGACACAGTCATTCATGGTTTGTAAATAAGTTCAGGACAAGATGAGGGAAACTAAACTCAAAAAACAGCAGTTTCGGTCCTGTAGTCATGATATATTTTCTGTCATGTCCTTATCAGGAACACATCAGGATGTGTTTTGGTCACCTGTGATCTGATCACTTGACATGGATCTTAAAACCAAACAGGGTCGTACTCTCATCTTGACTGAATTAATCCTTACGTTATGTCTTTATTATTTGCATCCATAGTTCTTACTGTTTTCTTCAGTGGCATGCTCTTTGCATGACTGGTGTGAGTCTGGTTCGTCCTATTCTGTCTTATCTTCTGATGTGATCTGGCTCTGACTCGCCTCTTCAGAGATGTTGTGTGAGTGAGATTTGATGTGTCCATGTGATAGAAAAGTGTGAGTGGGACATCTTAAGCTATAGCTGTTACAATTACACTGTTAGTCAGCTTTTTGTTGCAACATAACACCAGAGAAAGTCTCTTGGATTGTGGTGAAGAAATGACTGACATCTTCATTTAGATTTTATGTCGAAGTTAACACTGAGAGAAAGCTGAGCCTGGACTTTGTTTCACCTTTGAATCAAAAAGAATCATTAAACACCTCATGACTATTAATGGCAGCTTACAACAAAGTATTTTTTGCTGCAAAATATTTTGGTTTCTTCTCTCACTGTAATAATATGACAGGCCTCTGATGCAGGATCCTAAAGAAGAGCAGGATTCCTGAGATGGTTCAGTATTGAAACTGAAGAGCGAGTCTTAAATGGTAGCCGATGCTAATTCTAACCCACAAATCAAGTTCAGAGCACAGGGCTGTGACACTTACTCTCTCCTTCTGCCCTTCTCTCCGTGGCTGAATAAGATAACTTTCTCTGGCAGAGAAATGTCTGCCAAGCCACGCTGATAACGTCTTATGTCCTAGAGGACTTTAATAAAAGGGAATTGCAGTCGATACTATCGTAGCGGTCCTTTGTACTAAAAGAATGATGACATGTTTTGTCCTTGCTGAGGAGGGACAGATTGGAAAGAGAAAGAAAAGAAGAAGGAGAAAAGGGGATAGTGAGGATATTTAGTTGATTTTTGACTTGTGATCTTTGATGGTGTAATATTGTACAGACCTAACCTTTTATTTAGCTTGTCCTGAGGCACTTACTTGTGGTAGTAAATAGTGAGTTTGTAATGTATCTGGGTATGCATAAGAGAGTCCTTTAGAGACTATATCCTAACATGTAGTACATGTACAGAGGATCACTGTACTTCTTTTCTGTAAAGTAGAGGGATTCATCTTGAGCAGTGTCTGTGTAATTGATGTGGTTTTATGTGGAGCAGAAAAAATGAGCAGTGTTCTGCAGTCCCAGCCAAATGAACTGGTAACTACCAAGTATTGGCAAGAGGAGGACAGCCCTCGGGCTGTAGGTCAATATGCTAGCTGTTACAACTGTGTTTTTTTTTCTCTCTCCATGTTGGTTCTCTGTGGGTCAATTATGTTTCTGTTTCTCTTTTTTTCTCTCTCCCGTGCACTAAATGTAAGAATAGGCTAGGTTGAACAATATGGAAGATAATTATTCCTTGACTTAATGGTGTCACTGTGCTGGAGGTGGTGGTGTGTTTTTTCTCTGTCTGGTCTATAGTGGGCCTCTCAGGCTTCCATACCTACCTGATCAGCTCCAACCAGACCACCAATGAAGATGTGAGTATTAAATTTACAAGAGATAATAATGTTGCTTAAAATGTACCTTACAAAATAATAAGGCATGTGGTAGTACTAGAGTGTGAATTAGGTGTTTTTTGTTACAATTCATGAAGAATAAAGCTTTTATTTCTCCTTTAGTTTAACAGGGTGAAGTTAAGACTCGTACTTATTTTTAATCTTTTTTTTTAACTTGGATTTACAGCTGGTTTGTGCATTAATAACTTTCCACTTTACTAGATGGATACTAAATGCAATCAGAAGCAGGTTAATGCTCACTCTTGACATATGCTCACAGCTTGAGAGGGAGTCATGTCTCAGCAGGACGTGGTTAGCTCAGTTGGTTCGAGTGTGGCGCTAATAACGCCAAGGTCGCGGGGTTTGATCCTCACACGGGTCACTAATAATTTTAGCTCCAGACTAGACGCATTACACAAACAGCACAGTCTTGTAGTGTTTATCAGTCACACTTGAGATGTTTATCTGTCCCACTGAAGTCATGACTCATTGTTGTGTGTGCTCCTTTTTTTTTTTTTTTTTAGATAAAAGGTTCGTGGTCCTCTAAAAGAGCGAAGGACAACTATAACCCCTACAGCCATGGCAATATATTCACCAACTGCTGTGCAGCGTTGTGTGGACCCCTGCCACCAAGGTATGATGTGTGTGTGTGTGTGTGTGTGTGTGTTTTTATGAGGTGATTTACACATCCCCAGATGCCCAGATGATGACTTACAAGCCCTGTCATTCTCTGCTCCCAGAAAAAACCCATTCAATAATTTTTCACCTCAGCTGTAATAGGTCACAGCACCTGTTATTTTTCTCCCCTCTCGTTGTAATTTTCCATTTTGTCCAAAGGCTGAAATAAAACTGTTTGCTGAGATTGCGTTTGATGTGGGGAGTTGCTTTGAAATGAGCTTGCCTGCAGCCTTCTCTCTGTACATAGCTGAGATACTGTAAGAGCAGAAAGGATTTCAGGCCTATTTTAACCAAATCCTACATCAAAGTTGGCTAGATGTATTCGATTTCATACTTTTTCCTGTTCATGTGATTTAACAAAAATATAGACCGACTGTCACAGATACACTCTGGTGTGCATGTGACTGTAAATGTCAGTACACATTCCCTCGCAGCTTCTTTCTCTTCAGCGTTTTGCTCCAACATTTTCCACCACTCATCGGGTGAAACAGTAATTATTGATTGCTCTGACTTGAACTCTCCTGTCTTTCTTGTATCATGGTTAGAAATGAGGGCCCAGTGCGTGGAGATACCGTCTATCTTTTGTTATCTTTTCTCGCCACAGCACCCACGAGGCTCACGATGAGACTGTCAAGACGTCACATGTAGCTGTTATCCTGCATTCTGCTTGAAACTCATTTAAAAGTGCAAACAGAAGATACTAGAAACACAGAGACTGTAGTTTACCACATGCAGTCTGAAGTTCCTAAGTGTCTGCATAGATGGACACAGCTTTATGTATAAGATAAGCATTGACGGGAAGCTTTCAGCCACATCCTATTAGTGTATTTGGCTGTAATGTGCTCTGGCCATCATAAGGCATAAATCTCCAATAATGATTCCAGTGGGTGGCAAAGGAGAGTCCTCAGTGCACAGGTGGCTGCCATCTGGGCCTCTGTGTGTGTGTGTGTGTGTGTGTGTGTGTGTGTGTGTGTGAGTGTGTGTGTGTGTGAGTGTGTGTGTGTTTGTGGCCACAGGCATTGCACAGCTGGGTCGACCAGAGAAAGAAAGGAATGCTTCTCCTCACCTTCGGACTAAACAAGCAACGCTGCCTCTCACACAAACACAGACGAAAGCCTTTTTGCATTTCACTCCCTGCCGAGACCTTGACTCC
>OOFC01017860.1:0-44770 GCA_900323345.1 Pseudochromis fuscus
GTAACTGCTGCATGTACATGTGCAACTACTAGTTTTAAAAACTACAATCCCACATGAAACCCACATAATTGTTGGCTCATCGCTGATGTATTGTAACATTTACAAACCATCAGTTACATCAATGGACAAATCAAACTTGAATGTTGTTACAATTACAAACAAACTTGACATTTTTTATGTTTATTTTTATAGCACTCCAAATGACACAAGCTTTTTGGAACAAATTGCATCTTTGTCCAAATAAAGGAAAGACATGTTGAAGCAGCGTGACATGTATGTGGGGCTTTTCCAACTAATAATTTGTTTGACAGGCGGTTGAACATAATAGTTATCCAGTTATTCAAATATTACAACTGTGAGCTGCCTCAAGTTTCAGTGAGGAAATAACCCGAGGCTGCAAGTCTGATTTCATTTCAGTACGAAACTCATATCAGGTCGGCTCAGTTCATGAAAGTGTGGCGGTGAGGGAGGGATCAGATGTGAGGTTGCTGTGCAGCTGCTTCAAGATATGGTTTCAAGTGAGTTTGCTACTTGTCGAAATGTAACGTTTTCCATACTTTCCATATGTTTCACTACTTCTCCAATCAATACACTGATATCAGAATATGGGTTCATGTCAAATCATAGATGTTCATCAATGTCTTTTGCATCTCTTCATCAGCACACAGTCTAGCGGCAGAACATTCAAAAAGTATTCTTCTTCATTTCCCGCAGCTGCGATAATATCTGCTTTCCTGAACAATTCATCAATATCAATAATAAAATATGTAAACAGAAGAGATGCTGGATTTCTCTTCTTTAAATTCTCAGTCTTTCTGTCCATGTTCTTCAAAACTTTCATTTGTGAAAAATAATCAGCTGCATTCAAAAATGTTCAGAGGCTGAGTAGCTGCTTGGCATCCACAGAGACACAACTTCAAAGATGAGTCCAGTTTGTTTGAGACATTGTCCCCATGACAACAGGCCCACTGAGGCGTGAAAGTTTCCTCTTGTCTTCTGCAATCATCCCTTGACTCAGTTTTGTAGCTTACTCATGCCGGTATGATCTCCTGTCTGTGAGCCTCTCGCTGGTTGTACCCACGGTGGAGCTGTTCAGTTGGATCTTGTTGCCGTCGATGAAGTCCTTGGAGGATCCCTCGGGTGACGTCCTGACCGCGCTGGAGAAGGACATGCTGACCTGCAGTTTCAGCAGCTTCATGAGTTTCCTCTTGTAGCCCTTGCAGGCAAAGAAGTAGATGAATGGATCCAGGCAGGAGTTGAGGTTCATCAGACACACGGTGATGTGCAGCGACACCTGAAACGCTGTGAGATCGGCGCAGTCGGGGCTTGACACCAGCTTGCGGATCATGTACTGCAGGAGGTCGATGTGATAGGGGCTGTAGCAGACAACAAACACCAGGGACACGCAGCAGATCACACCGATGGCTTTGCGGCTCCGGCCAGACTTTTCAGTCAGGTGGTTGGTCTTGGCTGTCAGGTGGAGTTTGGAGCACAGGACAGAATAACACACCAGGATGGTGACAACAGGGATAACGAAACCCAGGAAGACGGCACCAATCAGTATTGTGGCAATATGGTCAACCTTCTCAAAGTTGGGATATTCCATACAGGTGATGAAGCCATCGGGCTCTTTGTTGGTCATAGGCATGCCGAGGAGAGGGAGGGTCTGTGCCAGCACCAGAATCCACACACCAACACAAATGTAGCGCACGTTGCTGACTTTCCTAAACCGGGCAAAGCGCAGAGGTAACACCACGGCGATGAAGCGGTCAACACTGAGGCAGGTCATGAAGTTGACCCCGGCGTAGGTGTTGATGTAGAAGATGAAGCCCGAGATCTTACACATGGCTTCGCCCATAGGCCAGTGGAAGCCCAGGGCGTAGTAGGTGATCCTGAAGGGTAGAGAGAGGGTGAAGAGGATGTCAGAAAGGACCAGGTTGAGGGAGTACAAGGTGGTGGAGTTCATCTTCTTCCGGTTGGGACGGATGACGTGGAGGGCGAGGCAGTTACCAAACAGCCCCACGAAAAACACAATGCAGTAGACGAGAGGCATGAGGACTCTGGCGTAGTCCCGATGGGCGTACAGGGTGTCACATGTGGTCTTATTAGAGTCATTGTAGGCGGGGGAGGTGATGAGGGTCACAGGGACAGTGGCAGGACCCATCCTGATAGTTAGGGAACAGGTAACTGTAAAAATGAACATAAAAGAAAAACGTTGGTTCAACTCAGATAAACATGATCAGACCAAATCAGACTGAAACACTGAGACCATGTGTTTGTTAAAATGAACCTCCTTTGCCCTAATACAGCTCTGTCACAAGAACACATGCAAGTTGTACAAATTTGAGACCTTGCTTTCAAAAAGGAAGTAAAACAACTTAGGGTATTTCTCTCCTTTCCAGACAGCAGGCGGTGTTTACAAGACATTTCCTTAAAAGTTTTAAGCCTTTTATTGCGGTCATGTGTTTGAGCTGTGTTGTTTTTTTAGTTAAAAGGTTTTAAAAAAAGCCTTTAAAAGAAAGTTTGTTTTTGCTGATAAAAAGAAAAAGAAATGTGATAATTTAATATTAAAAGGTGTTATGGTAAAAATAAGAATGCACTGACTGTAGTTATATTTATTGTACCCTCAAATAACTTAAATAAATTTGTGTTTCAAGCAGAGAAACTCCCAGCTGAAGTATCATGAGTAACTCACTGTTAAAATCAATATTAAAAGTCAACCTGTGACTGGAGTTGTTTTGAATCCAACAAACGAAGGAGTTGTTTTTGTGGTTTGTGGTGCCATCTTGTGGTTCTTTTTGAGCAGAGAACACCAAAGACCAAACTCCAGCTTCACACTTGACACAGTTTTACTAACCGAGGTTTTCCCAGTCAGGCGTTCACCATTGTCAAAACAAAAGGTGAAAGTAAAGTTCATGGTTTAAAAAAAGAAAAGATGTGATATGCACTGGGGTCTGCAGTGTGCACTGGGAAGCACCTCAGATCCTTATCATGAGGCTACATTCATTTCACTTTTCATATAATTTGACATATTAATGTTGTTTATTTCTTTTGTTACATGTTCACATTTTCTTTTACTTATAAACAAGAAACAGGAAAAATACTCTCAGGAAAGACAGAATAAGATTCATCAATAGCATCTACTGACTCACATATTTGAGTCACCGGGCATAGCTGCATTTTGTGGTAGCTAAACGTGACATAAAGGAAGTTTCTGAACAATAACCCTGCCTGGCTGTGACTTTGAATGCAGCTGCACCCCTCTCACATTGGCACCGTAAAAAGAAACAGAAAAAAAGGTCGGTGTTAAGAGACGTCCTTGCCTATGAGGAAGTCACCGTCCCCAGGGCGCCATGCCGTAAAACACTTGGCCGTTGGAAAGTCATATTGTTTGAGCAAAAGTTATAACCGGCCCTCGCCACGGCTATCTGCTCGTGCACATGGTGCAGTGGACAAACACGTTTCCTGGTCTATTATGAAAAGTGAAGGAGAATTTGGGCAGTAACACCAACTTTCACATGTAAGATAAGTTTTACTTTCTCAATAAATTGTAAATTTGTGAGAGATTTTTTTTCATATCAATTATATTTGTGACTGAACACTTTAACCATAAACATATATTTCCCACCTAGCAGATTAATGTCTGTTTTAATCCAAGATATTATGCATAAACAATAGAGGGCACATTTTGTAAAGGCGCCATAAAAAAATACCACGTCTTTTGGCAAACTCTTGCAGGATTAGGTGTCACACAGTTGCTGTTTAATGACTCACATTTCCACAATATAAACCCATTACAAGCTCAAGTGTGCTTGTAGCAGCTGTCTTACAAGGGAGCACGTGATGTAATATTTTATCCTTACACTAAAAAAAACAAGAAAATGAACTTACCTCACAGATGGACTATGCTGCTCTTCAGATTTCCTGGAGTCACATTGATCCAGAGGACATGA
The DNA here is from genome assembly GCA_900323345.1 of Pseudochromis fuscus. Lineage (NCBI taxonomy): Eukaryota > Metazoa > Chordata > Actinopteri > Pseudochromidae > Pseudochromis > Pseudochromis fuscus. The sequence goes on from OOFC01017860.1 coordinate 3,954, forward strand.
AAAGTTGTGTCCAAAGTTTATCACAATTATGAGAGCTGGTCCCGACAGCCACTACAGAGCGCACACTGCCTTGGGTGAAAACAGCATGACACACAGAAATCAAGATGGGTATCTGCTGCCAGTCACCATGGTGACAAAATATCCTGTTGTAGACCTCTCCCTCCCTCTCCCTCCCTCCCTCTCTCTCTCTCTCTCTGTCTCGTTGTGTGTGTCTCTTAATCTGTTTAAACCTTTTCAGACAGACTATCACTTGTGAAATACTTTTTTTTTAAACGTCATGAGACACCACATTGTCGTAAACAATTTCAAGTGGCATTTGCACTTGATAATGTCATGTGGGTTGAGCCATCAGTGACATATTTCGGGAAAAGAAAATCTAGATTTCATAAAACGTGGTGTGCCATGTGTGTACTCATGGGAGGATGTGGTTTCAGCTAAAGAGAGTTGATGTATTTTTGTTTTTATTACACCAAACTTCTTCTGTTGGGAGTACTGATGCCAAAATTTGTCTTTGCCCCGGATACGTCACACCACTCTTAGATAATCCCTTTTATTTTTATTTGACAGTTTTTGACCAGGTTCCCTTTAGACTGTACAAATGAGTGATAAGCAAATGCAGGACTTCCCCTTTGCTCCAGATCTACCTTTGTGTTGATGTTTTGAGCTCAGAATGAGTTTCAGATGATAACGACCCACACAGACGTTTGATTTTTAAATGCTGATAAGAAATTAATTTTCTTGGTGACATGCCTGGTGTCAGTTGATTACAGGAGTGATCATTTTATCCTGCAAAAATAATAAAGAAATAAATACTCATCTTAGCACACTAAAGCAACAGTCAGATATCCTGAGTTAAGTCACAGAGTTGTGGTTTAAACTAAAAAAATCACTAAAATCCTTTGGGGTGAGAGATCAGAGACCACTTTAAATGTCACATGTGGTCATGCTTTGATATTTTACATAAAAGACAAAAAAGGAACCAATGAAATATGAGTCCAGAAGTTTCTAGTTACACTTTGAAATGAGCTGATTTTTTCAAAAAGGTATAAAAGAATAACATAAATGCAACTGTGAGGCCAAAAGTAAGTGTTACCTATCAGTAAACTGTTATCCTGCGGTTTCACACCTTTAAATCACACCCTCTCTTCTGGGTACTGTTTTCTACTATAACATGTTCAGTAACAGGATGTTCACTATGAAGGCTGATGGCACATTATGCATTATGCATCTGCACTTTTTGTTGTTGCAATTAATCCCCTGGCTTCTCAGAAACACAATGAAAATGAACAGGTGTGCACTTCAGGTTGTTTGAAGGTGCAATTCACAAAAAGCTGCAGCGCAAGACAAATCTCGAGCATGTAAGTAAATATGAACAACTGCAAATAAGATATGTTTACTAGAATATTTTTTTTTTGTTATTAACCACAATCTTCCTTCGTTCAAAACAAGTCCGGTGGTGAGGCAGAGGAAGCCGTTCAACTTCCTCATGGCCCGGCCTTGTGCGTCTGACTCACCGGGCCTCAGACAACCAGATCACACCCATCGCTGACAGACAGTACTCAGGGTATTTTGCCCAATGCTATTCATAGAAGACAATGGGTCTGAGTACCAAGGAAATGTCATTTATAATGTCTTCACGTGGTTCTTGCAAATCTTTCTGTGGATGTCATATTAACTAGTTGTTAAACATGAAATCAAAAAACAATCACATGAGCTAAAGAGTGTTGATAAAACATAAGACGTGTCTTTCAGAGTATATGATACTAATCAGTATTTTGTACATCCTGTGCCTAATAAAGGAAGTTTTGAGAGAGAAGCCTCTAAAAGGATATCCTCTTACGCTGGATGCGATGAAGCATATAGTTATTTGCAATGTATGGATGGTGTAAAGTTTTGTGGCTGGTAATAACTGATTTATCTGTTACATGTTAAGCTTTTCTTTGATCATATATAATAATTTTATAAATATTTTTTTTCCACAGTGAGAGGCTGAAAATACATGTTTCATATATATGGTAGATAAACCTGTACAGCGCTACTGTGTTTTGCAAATGCAGTTTAATTTAGATATTATACGTTTTTGATGACGTCCTGATGAATAAAGTACTAATAGTCTGATTGCAGGCCTCTCGGTTGTTGTTCAACATGTGGTTAAGATAAGATTGCAACAGTACAGGAAACTTCTGTGGGTGTTCATCCTACTTTTGAAAGAAAAAAAAAGGTTGAGTAACAAAATTCGAGGCTTAGATGAATTTATGACATTTTACATTGCTTCAGTCTATTGATACTAAAGATAAAATGAAGGAATAGGACGCAGATGTGCAGAAAGTTGACTCAAGAATTAGAATAGGCTTTTTTAATTTGAAAACGTAACGTCCAAGTTTATGCTCAGAGTTCTTTTAAGGGTTTACCAACACAAAATCAGTTGTAATAAAAAAACCAACGTGGTGGACCACAGACCCAAATCTGTCTTCAAACTTTGCAACTGCACAGCAACTGTCTCTGAGTTCGTGTTACTGCGGTGACCTTATGCTGCAAATCTCTGGGGGAACTGGCGTCCGTTGCAGCAGAGGATGTGTTGTAATGATCGTGTTGTTGCAGTGCGTACAGCTAATGCCTGTGGTGCCATGTCACAACAATTTGTACATCTTAAACAACACGTTGGCAAAAATATCCTGTTTTCCTCAGAACACAAAACATTTTGGGTCATTATAAACCCAGACGGTCCTTCTCAGATAAACAGTGCCCTCTTTTGGCAGGTGATCAGTACTGCAGCCGTGGAGGTTCAGATTATTCACAATGAGAAGGTTGTGAGGGCAACACAGTTTACTCAACACAAAGACACTATAGCAGACTTAAGTCAGAGGATGGCAGCAGCGTCTTTTCTGCTCTCATATTTACATATTAAAGAGTATATAGTAACTGAAGCAGAGAAGAGAGTTTGCAAGCCATGTTTGAATATGTGATCTGAAAAGAAATAAGCATTAACTGTAAATCATTTGTGTTAGCACATCTCTTTTCCAACAATATGTGTAAGTATGAATTGGACTTTCTCCATCGTGAAGGTTGTGAGACATGAAGACTCAGGATGTTGGTCCTTCATCATTTATTAACAGATCTGGGACAGAGATGTACCACATGCAGTGTACAAGTATGATAAAGTCTCTTTAGCCTATTATACTCCATGAGATGCATATCTGAAATACTCAAAGAGTCATATTTCTTCCTATTATAGACATGATTGACAGGAGAGCTCCTTTTTACCTAAGTTGACAAACTATTCTAAGCTATGATATACAAAGAGCCTTGTAGGTGCCTCCCAACACTTGCTCCAAATTGTCGTACAAACCACACATACACTTAAAATCATGAAGGACTTAGTGTAACAAAAAATCAGACCATCAGTATGTGAGTATCATAAGAAAATAAACCAACTACATTTTGTTTGTTTTTTTTGGTCAGAGTCTCATCATCATTGATCATTTATTTGTCATGTGCCATTTAACCCATTGTTTACCTCACACATAGACTGTATATGGAAATGGATGAAGCAAGCTGGGCTCAAAAATCAGGCCAATGTGAAAGTGCAATACCACTAATGGCCCTTAGAGGCTGGCTCCCTCTGACTTCAATTCAAAAATGGTCATTTTCCATCATGAAATACTTTTTCCCACAAGTCATTCTGTTGTCATCTGCTAAAGTTAATTTTTCTTATGAGTGATCTGGAGGTCCATCAGAAAAACAATTCAGTAATAGGTAGATATTAGGCTTTAAAAAGTAGAGTATAGGTATGTAGTTAGCTTCAAGTCTCACACATATTGGGCAGTGACCTCAGGTGTCGGGGGTTAGACCTTCCTCCTCACATTTCATATTATTTTCAACTACATAGAGCAAATATTTCATCCTTTTCCTGTAAATGGTCTGAATCCAATGTACACAATAACTGAGAAAAACCATCAAAATAGGGAATGAAGACACACAATTGTGATTTCTTCTTTGAAAACAACCTTTCCATACGATGCAACTCTAGTAACATATAAGAAGAGATGCAGGGATTACTAAGTCATGATCGTAACGTGAATGCCATAGGCTCCACCCTCCCGTGACCCTGTAAAGGATATAGTGGTATTGAAGATAGATGGATTGATACTAAATGTGTCAGAACAACTCACTCTCCTCTGACAACTTGACTTTTGCCCTCAGACATTATTATCTGACCTTTCCGAAAGAAGTCATTAAAAATCCAGAACAGATTCAATTCACTTAAGGTGATGCAGGGCAAGCTAAGTAGATCACAAAATAATGTATTTTAAATGACATCTCAGACTGTCATATTCTCTCACCTGGGAATCTGGAGAACCTAAAAATGTTTCATTAGGAATAGATCCAGCTTACATCTTTACGCAGATGATACCCTGATTTACTACTCGGTCTCTCTAGATGATCTTGTTTACGTTTTAGGCTTGAAACCCTGAAACATCTACCTCCTTTTAACAAAGCATGCCGGCGTTTTAAACACTGTCACATACTGAAAACCACCCATTGTGAATGCTCTGATCTGAAGATTACTCTTTTTGTCATAATGCACGTTATTCTCTCTTACTGTGAAGTAACTGATGTTTAAAGATTTCTAACTTAATCATGTCCATAATGTGTTGTGCTTTATTGTTTGTATAAGAAAAAAACAAATTACACAACAGTAACAAAACACATCAGTAATCATTCAAACCATTTTAATCCTCGTTCATGACACAGTTGTCCCTCATTGCTTTCTATGCAAAATCCGAGGGCAGCTGTACCAAAAGCTCAGGAAATGTTAAATTTAAACATGAGACTTTGCTGCACTAGAAACAACCAACATGCACCTGCTTAAATTTGTAAGACATATATATATATATACAACCACTGCAACCCCACCACAAGGTGAGGAACCCAGCAGGAATGAGGCCTGTGAGAGTGAGCAGGAAAGGTGGGTGAGGAAGTGGTGATTTTTATCTACGCACTCCCACACACCAGTTAGATGTGGGTATGAAAGAAAAAAGTGTGACATGTTCTCATTTTGGCAAAGTTTACGCATATTGTGAAATACACTCTGGGGATCATGTGAATCATGTTTTTGATAGTAATAGAGTACAAATTACAACTTTGTGTCTACTGTCCAATGACTACATCCCCTTATACACAAATGTCTGCCATATGACTCGACCACATATGCGTTTCTCTACAAAAAGGAACTGAAAGTGGTGGTTGCACTACTTGAATAACCAGAATATGGTTTGAAAGAGTTGCAAAATCGTATTAATGTAAGTGAGGATAGTTCTTTTACACATCCTAAAAAGTAGTACACAAATGTTATAATAAATGGTGCACACATTTTACAAAGAAAGAAAAAAAGAATAAAACAGGATAAACCATCATGTAAAAAAAACACAATATAAATTTCATACTGGACAAACAAACATCGTATGAAATCACAACAACAAAGATATGTGGCTGGTGATCAGATATTTTGATGTTATCTCGGAAAAATCAGGTAATAAATGGCATGTGTAGATATGGTATTATCTTAAATGAAAGACTTTACGATAAACAGCATCAACACAAGAGAGTTAAATAGACCTTTCTGGAGTTTAACGTGATAAACTAGGTCTCCTCTGTGACACTTGTTGGAGATGTACGTCCTATGAGCTCAGCTGTGGTTTCTGTCAGGTGTTACTGCTGCTGTTCTCAGCTGTCACTTTGGAGGAGGCGGCGGAAGTGTAGAGATAATCCTTGAACAGGCTCATCACCCGCTTCTTGTAGGTCTTAATGGCAAAGAAGTAGATGACTGGATCCAAGCAGCAGTTGAAGTTCATTAGGGAAACTGTAATCTGCAGGGCGAGGACGGATCATGAGAACCTGATGAACCTCATGTTTGAAATCAAATGAAAAACTACAGCTCTTACCTGTAAGGACACCTTAAAGGCCCTCAGCTCCTCACAGCTCGGCTGGTGGTGTATTTTCCTGGACATAAACTGCATGACGTTGACATGGTAAGGGCTGAAGCATATGATGAAAGTGAGGAGGATGAGGAGGATGATGGTGTTGGCCCTGTGGTTTCTCCTCGACCGGCCGGTGACGGAGCTCTGCTTGGCTGCAGCTCGCAGCTTCAGGTTGATCTTGGCGTAGCAGCCGATGATGACGGTGAGCGGGCAGCAGAAGGAGATGGCACAGGCCAGGAGCAGGAGATAAGGGGTGAAGTGGGAGCCCTCAAAGTTGAAGTACTCCATGCAGGTTCGTTTTTCGTTGCGCTGGTGCAGCATGCTGCGAAACAAAAGAGGGGCTATCTGCAAGGACACAAGAGCCCAGACTAGACAGCAGACCCTGCGTACCACCTTGGTGCTCCGCAAACACTGCAGCCGGTGTGGATGCACCATGGCCAGGTATCTGTCCAGACTGATGCAGGTCATGAAACCAATACCTGGTGGAAATATAACGGATGTAATATCATTTAATGCTGTTATTCTAGACACATTCAAAATCCTGATAGCACAGGTATCAGCAAAAGTGTTCATATTACCTGCATAGGTATTGGCAAAGAAGAGCAGTGTGGTCAGTCTGCAGAGGAGGTCACCAAAGGGCCAGTCGAAGTGACGGATGTAGTACGTGATCCTCCCCGGCAGCGTCAGTGTGAACAGGGTGTCAGAAAGCGCCAGGTTGAGCAGGTAGATCGAGGTGGAGTTGAACTTCTGTTTCCTCTGGCAGATAACGTACAGAACCAAACTGTTCCCACACGCACTGATAATGAAAACCACAGAGTAGAAAATAGGGAAGAGGACCACGGCAGCTCGTTGGTAGACAAACACATCACAGCTGCTCTGGTTCGGGGAGTTTTTGTCGGGATCCAGGGTGATGTTTTCGACAGCCATCCCACCTGTTCTGTCGTTTTAAGAAGATGAAGAAAAATCACAGTGTAAATAATACATCTTAAGAGCAAGACAACATTGTGCTTATTTATAGAGAAAATCACAATATCAAGTACTTACAAGAGCAGAAAGAGAAGGCAAGTTCTTGTTAAGCTGCTGAGTCTCCTGGTTGTGGTTGTAAAGCTGCTGAGCTGATGCTAGAAATTACTTGGAGATGGTTTTATGAAGTGTTCAAATCCCACCTCTCCTTTATGACACCTTCCATCTGTCAAAGTCTGTCACGCTTCAACCACAGTAGTGTGTTGATATGCTGTTTTAGAGCTTTACACTCACACTGTGGAAACAAGTTTGATTTACAGAAGTCTCACATTTAACTGTTTATTGGATGCAAATTAAAGAAATACATAGAGTATTAAAACTACACTTCCAATACTGCTGCCTATTACAGCACCTTGTATTTCTTTAGTTGTCTTCTTTACAGTTTTGATTATTTAACTTATTAATGCAACTTTAAAGTTCTCTCTCTTCTCACATTTATTACTGTTTCTGACAACTTTCTTGGTGTTAAGCTATTAAGCATCTACCCACAGTCATGTGTTTTTGCTGCTTTGCTCCCTGCAGTGAGAACAAGGAACTGACAAATCAGCATAAACACAAGACAAGCAATGAAAAGTAAAATGAAAACTAAAACAATCCTTTATAAGTGAGGAGAGAACTGCACACCTCATTATGAAAGTCGGTACTTTCAATGTAGCATTTGGCAGAAAAAACATAATTTCAAAAACAAATCTGTATCTACAAATTTGTAGAAGATGAGATGAAGGAGTGCATGTGTGTTGAAGTGATTATGCTGTGAAAATAAATAACTAGCTTAGATTTTGTTGTTGTCCATGTGCAGAGAAGGATTTCCATGATTTTTGTCAAAAACCAAATCCTGAGTTCAGTCATGTTCAAAATCACAAGGATTTATTTCTAGACAGAAAAACAAACTAAAGAAGGGAGAAGGAAATGATGCATTAAGTGATTTGCCTTTGATAAAATTAGGGGTGGGACTCGATTAAAAAATAATCTAATTAATTAGAGGTTGTGTAATTAACTATTTTTCAATTAACCAAATTTTAATCACGTAACAATATTTTCCCCAAAACGCAACATTTTTTTTAATTTAAATGGATTTTAGTGAACAACTGAATCAAATAAAGACACAGACATGGATATTGTAAACTCAGCTCTTTTAATGTCTGGGAAAATGCATTTAATTGCATTTCAATTCAAAACAGCAGAAAAATGAATAGAAAACATCCCTGGCCTTTATATCCCTATTTTCTTTAATGTTTTTTTGTAATTAATTAATCAATCATAAATAAATGTGTTAAAGTCCCTCCTTAGTTACAATGTAAAATACAACACATTCACCACATTCTGTGACAGTTACAAATCAAAACAGTGGGAAAGTTTTCAAACTTATCAACAAAATGAAACATTAGTGGCAGGAAGTGTAAAATATGACCTGATATGGCTGAAAAGATGTAATTACTTTTTTCTGTACTAATATCTGAGAGAGTGCACTTCATATCGAGGGTAGGATTTTAGATAGACACCACAATATCAGAAAAAAGCATCACTGATTTCTTGTGGTTACAGTTTAATAGAACAGCACATGTGTTTGCACGACTGTCTGCAGTTGGTGCAGCTTGGTTTTTTTTTTTTTATTTCTTGTGAAAGGTTAGATGAAGTGATAGTGAGGTTTTATATTATGCTGGTGCCAGTGAGGTTTCTTAAGTTTGTACTCTCTGTAGCTGAGGTGAAGGCAGGCAGGCCCGAGGAGGCGCCGATGGGAGATACAGGAGGAAACCGAAGTATTGCTCGCACTTGTGAACAAAAAAAACAAAAAACTGTCACAATCCTATGATGTGTGGATGAAACAGTACCAGTCTGAACAAATGTCACATCTACATGCATCTCAACCACCAACCCTGCATGAAGATTAAACAAATGCAAACACTCCAGACTGAAAAAACATGGTGTTATTGTGATTCTGAGAAGAGTCATGGTGGTAAAAATGTGGCCGTGTGAATCTGCTTCGGCAAAGGAGGGTGTAGCAGCTTCACTGAGGTTCAGGGTGTAAATTTCACAGCTTCAAATGATAAAAAAACAACAAGAATATAGTAGTCACCAAAGACTATTAATATATTTAGGTCACAGGGCACAGAGTGGTGGGTACAAGCAAAGAAGTGCATTAAATAGGAAAGTGACAAATTAGAAATAAATTACTCTGTTAACACCCGGTACATAGTAAATAATACACATGGTGAATAATAGCTTAGTATAAGATATTATTATACGTCATCAAAAAGGTGTAGCACAGTCATTTGATCAAACAAATAAACTAAAAAAGATACATTGACTTTCACTGTTGAGGTGAAAACTGTGCAAGCTGCAGGAATCTTGCCATAAAAATCCAAAGAAAACAAAAGTTTATACAAGATATTATGGAAAGCCTCAGCTACCTTAGGAAAGTGTTGTATTGTGGGAATTATTCTATGGTTGTACTACAGATGCTAGTGACTCTCTTGGTGCATTTACACAGGCAAAAAAGTACCTTGAACTTGGTACCTGGTACAACTTTTCCTACCTCCTCTCCTGCGGTTCCAAAAAAAGTACCTGGTCAGGTCGGAGCAGGTACTAAAATCTTGTTGGTCGGATTCGTCAATGCGTTGTTGCGTCATCACTGCTCAGCATGTAATCTGTCCCTGCAAACACCCCATTTTTAAATTTTCGGCAAACCGTGCAGACGTGTTTGAAATAACAACAAGAAGAGAAATGTCATCTGTTAGAAATCCTGCCCCATGGACTCAGGACGAGGTGCAAACCTTTCTGTCATTAGTCGCCGATGAGAAAATTCAGCAGGAGCTGCACGGCGCTCAGAAACGAAAGAATCGCATAAAAGATGATGTCACGAATGATGGCCAGCTACACGGAGGAGGGACTATCCTCGGCAATGTAAATGCAACCGAGGGGCCGATCCTGAGCGATCTGAGGCGAGTAGGTACCAGTGTAAATGCGCCATCTGTCTTGGATTTATCAGCTTGTGGGTTTTTTAAATAATGTCTTTGTTTCCATAGTGAGAGGAGCCAGCTGAGGTGGTTCAGGCATCTGATCTGGATGCCCCTTGGTCGCCTCCCGTTGGAGGTCTACCAGGGTCGATCTCTGGGTCTCCACCATATGTATGAATACATCCTGTATATATAAATGAACAAAGGCAACCTCCCTTCACCCATTGGTTTGTGGACTCACATTCTGAAGGCCTCGTTTTTGAGCCGCGGTTGCTTCATCCATATATAAATACAATCTATGGCGGCGACCCAGAGGTCAACCCAGGACCCGCCAGAGTGATCAGATCTCACAATCGTCCTAGGAACGACTGGGCAGGACCTCCCTGCTCACCCTACTGCCACACTGTAACCCTGAGGTAGTCATTATAGAAGATGGATGTATGGATTCAAACCCTCAGATCTTGTAATGAAGAAACAAACTTACATTATGATTTAAATTCTAACAATGACACATTTCTTTGCCCCTTTTTTTAATAAAGTGCACTATGTAATGGTACATACCTCCACCTGTACACCTAATACTTACTTTATGACTTAGTAAAAGGGACAAAGACAACTCTTTATTTTACAGCCCCCATACCTTATAACTGCACAATAATTGCTAAATTGGGCTATTTTATTTCAGCCGTCATGCCCCAGACTTTTCGCTGCTTTATTCTGATTGTAGTGTAGTGTCACTAAAAAAAATGAATAAAAAGTCCATTATCTTGGCTGGATTTCCTCTTGAATGCTTTGCAAGAAAAAACACAAAACGGCAAAAAACATGACATTTTAGGTGGGATTTTTTTCACTATATGTTGCAATAGTATTGATAATGTGAAAAATGTTTGGCTTTTTAATTATTTTTAATGATAATATGTGCAAACAAACAGCTTTGTTCAATTTGGTTTCAAGCATCTAAATTGCCATCCCCTAGTACTCGATCAGCATCTTAAAAACTTACATTTAACCATTTTATAACTGTATCATTTTCCTTGTAGGATGACGCTAATGCTTTGTTCCCTGTTGCCGTGCTAACAGTAAAAGTACAGTAATAGCGTTGCAGTATCTCATTCTGTTCGCCCACCAAAGCTCTCCACGCTGGTGTAATTGAAATGGATGGCTGCTGGATAGGCAAAAGGTCACTAATTGTCACCAGTCAAATGTGGTTATAATACAGCTCACTTAGGTCACAATAAGAGCTTCATGTAGACAATGTCACCTGCAGCTTAGGAGCCTGCTGCACTTCAGGCCTACATTTCATGCTCCATTAATTTTGTGCGTGGAGTTAAACATCTCATACCATCTGAACAGTGTGCCGGTAAAGGAAAAGACAGTCGTTTGTTGAGCCCTCACTGGGCGTCCCGAGGGCCTCTCAGTGTTAAATACTGCAGGAGCTCAGGAAGACATGATAAAATGGAGATTTCTGCTCATGCATGCTCTCTAATAACTTCCCAAAATCTGCCCTGAACAATGTATACCCATGAAGACTGAAGATGTACCAAAGAGCATTGACTTTCATCCTTCTACTGACCAGAAAATTTAAATATATTGTGCTTTTATATGGTGTCAGTTATTTAAATATGCTGCCCAATGTCCAATTTTAATCAATATGTAAAAAAAATATTACTTTTTTAACCCTATTCTAGTTTATATTTTACACCAGCACCATGAAAAGTTGCACGTGGTCGTAGCGTGATGGCAGTTTTCTGGGTTGATGGCTGTGTGACATGAAAGGTCTTAGGAAATTGAAAGTGACGACCCAGCATGGAGCACGCATGGAAGTCACTTCTCAGAAATGTGACCTTTTTCTGGTTGTTAAGTCAGGGGTGGGCTAAAAAAAAGGTGGGGGTGGGGGGAACAAACTGATTTGAAGAGAATTATACAATAGTCGATGGTGCAACTGCAGCCCATAAAAGAACACCCCAGAAGGCATATCGTTTTAAAGGCACCCTCATGGTGGAGGGGAACCAGTGGTGTGTTGGTGAGGCAAACTGGGAATGACTTCTGGTGTCCACGACATGTGTGGAGTAAGCAGCAGGACTCCACAAACGGTGCCTAACCAAATTTGGGATGTTTTTTGCTGCCAAAATGAATTGTGTATGAAAACTTCCCCCACACTCTTTGAATTGAAGTCGAGTTTATCAAACTTCACTGTGCTGCTGCTGCTGCTGTTGACTCACCAAGAGAAAACAATATGAGGAGTACTGATGGACAATAACTTTATAGCTGCAATGACGATTTCACACATACATGGATGTGTCGAAAAAAACACATTTCACTGTATATGTGTGTATTGCAACAATATTAAAGTGAGCTGCTATAAAGCAAATTGCCACTAGAGGGAGTACAATCATTACAAATCAGAAACTGAAAATAATCCAGCAGTTAACAGGGGGAAAACACTTCAGACAAATATTCCCTTTTTGACTTTTATATACATTTATTATATATATGTTACGTGGATTTTACAATTTTATCAAAGTCGGTGCAGTAGTGTAAAAATTGCGTGCTTGTGTGCATGCATGTATTTGTTTGTGTGTGTGTGTGTGTGTGTGCATGTAGACTGCTGGACATACCGCAGGGGATCTCCTGCATTGTCAGGGGGCCTCATGTGGCTCGTGTCTGTTCTCATCATCACCATCTCCCCCTATGCATCAGCCGCCGCCTGCCCCACTCAGACCCTGTCCCCCGCTCCACCACGCTCGCGTGAAGACTTTCTGTTCACACTTTGCCTCGTGATTCTCACCTTTACCACTGATGAGCTATTTGTTGTTTTCCAGCGAACACTTTTAATCCCCTTGCTTCACAGAGATATGCCTGCTTTTTTTTTTTTTTTGTGGTGTGACAGTAAAGCAGGAAGAAGATGAAGGGTAGAAGACCGACTGACTGAGGCTGTGAAGAACAATCATTAGACCCTGTCACAGGTGGCCATGGACAGCATCCTAAAGAACCTCTACAGTCCTTTTCGTTTCAACTTGAACCTTTGTTAATCTACCATGGCACAGTGTTGACACTATAGCTGGTTGTTAAAAACACACCAAGCCATTGTGCCTGGTGTCCTGTCAGTGACTTCACACCCATGAACATGATGTGAACTGCACCTGTCTCACATTTTTAAGGAAGTTTCATACATGCAACTCACAAGAGGTGATTGGTGTTTTCTTAATTGTTAAAAAAATGAAAAGTTGCTGCATGTTGGTGTTTTATTAAAAGCTTTTTGTTGTAGCTTCAAACCAAGAACAATGCAGCACAAACATGTTGCCTGATTTTGTACAGAAAACATTAGAAGTTTACACAACTGGAAATTAAATCCAAAAAGATCCATGCACAACAAAACACAGACAAAGTCATTTTTAATCAGACATTTCTTATCAATTATAACATTCAACAACACTCCACACTGTATAAGATGATGCTAAGCACATGGATTTGCATAAAGCTCACAAAGCTACAGTAGCTGGGAACATCTGATGTGAAACAAAATATTTATATTGCAAAATAAAAGCCCCACATGCACGGTGTGTTTGGAGTGTTGAGTAAATAAATGGACAAATGCATATTTATTGCAAGTTTTTGAAATAAACAGAGGCTGAAACTCACAGTCCTCATAATCACACTGACAACAAACTTCAACAGACTTGAAGCAGCATGGATCTGATGCTGATGCAGGATCTTAAGTCACAAAACAATCCTCTGGTTGTGTGGGATGTTTAGTTTTCTGCTGAGATTAAGCTTTTCATTTAGAAATCTTCAAAAGGTGAGAAATGCAGCTGAGCAGCACCATCTTCAGGATCTGCATTGAAATCATACTTAAAGCTCTGACCTCTGCTACAGTAATATGATCTTACTGTACATATATGGCTTCCTGTTTGTGTCGTTCTGTTTGATTTATGTGAAGCAAAGTGTACTGAAGAAAAAGGAAAACATTTTAAACTGAAATCCAAGCAAAATCTGAACACATATTTATGATTTCATAGAAAACTCACAAACAAAAGGTGCTCCATCAACTGCTGTATCTGCTGCAGCTTGCTCCTCTTCACTGATGTTACGCCAACGTGTACATGCACTAAACAAAGCCTGCATTCATCTGTGGCCAGGTTGTGTTTGAAGACCTTGTTCCTCGGCAGGTTTTCAGGTCATCTGAGGCGACGTGCATATTTTGAATGTCATCCCGGCTGTTGTATTATTGTTTTATTCACAGGGCATGGACTAATTATTTCAACAGCTCTCTTCATTGGGGAGCAGACTGACAGTTGCCATCATTGGAGTGATCAGTCTGTTCTTGGACTCGGCTGAGGCTATTTGATGTATATTAACAATAATTGGTGCCACCGCCACAATGATGTTTAGTAAACCTTTGTGCTATTTTCCAGGAGGATGCCCACGAGGAATTTTTTGAGTAGCTGCTTCGGTCGACAGAGACGCCTTCGGAGTCAGGACAGATGGGAGGACTACTGTCCAACAAGACCTAATCATCATTATCACCTTAGAGGACATACAGTATGTCTTGTTGTCTCTTTTGATCAATCGATGGATTTATGTCCACTGTATGGACACTGGTTATAATACTGTAACATTTCTATTATTGATTCATATAGAAATAATTGGAATTTGTTATGTAAGGTACAGTAGTTATGGAAAATTGAATTGAGACGTGCAAGAAAGTCAGTTAAAATTCCCAATAAAAATGTGCTGAAATATTAATTTGATTTGTTGGAAATTACAAGTAAACAAATATCAGTAAATGTGCTACAAAAATGATACTTTTTAAACAGTTTGCAAAGACGTATGTCGACTACAAACAATATGAAAATTACTGCTGTTGGTTCGTCATTAAAACTTTTTCCTTGTCAACAGCTCTTGTCACGCTTCGTCATCCAACACGCATCCAACTCAGCTTTCTGGCCTCATCCACGAGGCGTGCCTCAAAATGTTTGTATTCTGTTCCGTTTGATTCTGTTGTTAAAGTACAAGCTAGTTTGCGAGGCTCCTTGTAATCTGGCAACCAGTGAGGTGGCGATGTCTGGAGCTCCAGCATCTAGCAGCGACTCCAGCAGGTTTTGAGTCTGCCAGATTCTACAAGTGAATGAGAGGCAGATGTGTGGTGACAGCACTACGCTCATTAGGCCGAATCAGTGTCACACTGTGACAACCGGCCAACTTGAGGCTTCTCTCGTCACTCAGTACTTACTCCATTCATCTAAGACCAGCTCGGACTCTCCCACATCTAATTTGAAACCATTAACTGTCCTGGCTTCTCTCTTTTGCCTAAAACAAAACCTTTTAGTTTAGCTTCTGCAGCAAACTAATTCTATTTAATGCATGATCTCCTGCCTTTATTGGTCTAAATCTTTAACCAACTCCCCCCCCACCCCCCACCCCACAACTATGTTTGATCCTGGTGGTATCCCTGACTCTGACCACTGGTCAACCCCTGCTACACAATCCCAGCTGTGTGGTCAGTTCCGGCCCCTCGGGGCCTCCATCCCTAGGCTGAAGTTCAGATATCTATTTCAGTCCACCAGAGACCAGACACCCGCCACCGTGGCTCCAGAGAATTCCCTGTCCAGCGATTACTGATGAGTCGCACTCTGCTCATATGCTTTAGTATCTCCTGTGTCCAAACTGCTTAGCATCTGATGGGTCGCTCCAAGCCATTAAGGCCAGTTTGCAATTATAGATGTGTGGCTGCTGGACACAGAAACAGATGTGCTTTGATCTATTTATGGTGGGGTGGATGGGGGGTCATAACAGCTTACTTCCATGCGTGGGTCAAATCATGCATCTCTGACATCCCTTGTCTTTCAGTTCACTTGACATGCACTTGTGTTTTTCAATCAGCAAAAACTTTAGTGATGAATAGGCATCAAGAAAGGACAGCGATAGCAGCTGGTGTGTGTGTGTGTGTGTGTGGGTCAGCACACATACATAATCACGCATGTGTGAATGTTCCCCATGTGTGTTTATGTCTTTAATCTGCATGTGCCAACCACAACCAAGCATGTGTGGAGGTGAGAGCTTGTTGAATGGAAATTTAGACAACCCTGCTGCACTAAATAAAAAGGAACCAATTCAAGCCCCATCTGTTTAAGCACCAGAATTCACCAAAGGGCAAAATAGTTACTGTTGCGGTACATTTTTAACGCCTTGTCTTTTTTTTTTCCTCCTCAGATTGAAGTGCTTTGGGTGGTGAAAAATGGAAAACAAATGTTCTGTTGACAGCTTTCTTATGCCCAGGGTGTGTGAGTATTTATATCATAAAGGTGCCAACACATCCTGGTTTTACAGGCTTGACCATCGCTGGGGGAAGTAAAGGGGGGAGGTAAAGGGGGGGGTTATCCTGTAGCTCATTCTGGTAATTACTAGATCAGTGATGAATAGGCCTTGATAAGTCTGTGACAAATTAGCTTACAACTGAAGGCGTATTTCCACTGCATGGCACCACCTCGGGTTGTGGCGAATTTCCACAGACAAAAAGTACCTGCAACTTGGTACCTGGTACGACTTTGTCCCTGCGTCATTGCATCATCACTGCATGGTCCGGAAACATTTGTACCCACAAGCCGACGGTGCACAGTTATAGTCAGAATAACAAGTTTCTACTATGTGGGGAAAACCACTAAATCAGGGGTCCTCAACCCTGGTCCTTGAGAGCCGCAATCCTGCAAGTTCTAGATGTTTCCCTCTTCCAACACACCTGATCCCAGCTCATCATCCAGCTCTGCAGAAGCCTGATAACGATCCTGATGATTTGAATCAGGTGTGTTGGAAGAGGGAAACATCTAAAACATGCAGGATGCTCTCGAGGACCAGGGTTGAGGACCCCTGCACTAAATATATCGGTTCAATCTGCAATAATGGCGCTTTAGTGCAACGTTAAAATTTTATTTAAAAACGTCAGCTGACAAAAATGCAAGCTCTGAGCGCCTGGTTGGTTGGTCGTCATAGCGAGAGCTCACATCTCCAAAAACATCAGAGCAAGTTTTTAACCAGGCTCTAACTTAATGAATTAATAACATATTTGAAGTAAAAACAACTAATTTCTCACCTGAAACAGTCGTCAAACTGCTTTCTGTGATGCCACAACAGTAGAATCTCCTCCTGTTTTCTGTAATGAAAATGCAGCCAAGGTGAGCCGAGTAAGTACCATGTAGGGTCGTGGAAAAGCGCCATAAGTCTGGTGTGGTATGAAATAAATTTTGAAAGAATTATCTTTATAAAACTAGAACATCTCCACACCTGCTGATTCACATTGGGTGTTTGGGGTGACTGCAGTAGAGTCTGTACCTGAGCTGTGCTGTTTAGGCCTCGTTTTAACACCTACACCAGGGTTTTAAGCAAAGCATGCCTCAGTAATGTTCAGCTTCTCAGTCATTTCTCCTTCTCGTCACTTGTCTTATTGTCACCACTTTGCTTGTATTAAAAATTCACGGGTCACTTGTATGGCATTTAGTGCTTGTCTCCAGCGTTCTGCATGCCCATGCTAACTAGTCAATTGTGACCACTTTTCACAGCAGCAGCAACGCCTTGGGCGAACTGTGATTTCATAATAATATGGTGTCAGTGGCAAGCCTGATGGGAAAATGGTAATAACTCCACTACCAATATGAATAATGAATGAACTCATATCATTTCATAAATCGGATGGGATGTACAGCATATGGAAATAAGCATGCATATTCAAGCCACTGGGTTTTACCGTTAAATAAAAGCAACACATTTCGAGCGGCTGATAAAATACTGTATCCTGCGCGACATCGCCCGCAGCATGCTATGGGAACACTGTCTACTGTACCATCACAGAGGTGCATTTGACAGAGTGCACAGAGGGAGTCCGGCATTGACATTGTGCTGTGAGCAGGTCTGTCCTGAGGTGAACCATGTGTACACAGCTTTAGGTCCTCTCTGATGTAGGTGTTTCTCAGTCCACCAGTGTCGAGTTGCAAGGCCACCATCCCACTGTGTTCGCTCTGTGTCAGCGTAGTGAGAGGAGGACCATGGGAATATTCATTCATAAACGTACACACAACAACTGCCCACAACAGAGCTCAAGAATTAAAGACCTCGTGATGTTTAAGGGTAATTTTTAAAAACATGTTTGTTTATTTACTGTCAAATTATCCACCTAACCACTGAAAAACAGAAGTGAAATCCCTCAACAAAATACCCAAGTAGTTAATATTCTGAGGTCTGGCTGGACCTGCTCATTAATTTAGTTAAATGAAGTGAGAGAGGGAGAATCAGAGTGAACCGAACGGGAAAATAGCCCTTAAAACCATTTCCTGTGATTTGGGTAGCGTGCAGGAAAGACTGAAGCTCAATATATGCCTTATGCTCCTTTTTGTTTTATCTCAAAGTGATTGCAAAGTGTTTTTCTCAGGTTGGTTTTCTGCAATGTTTTCTTTCTCCTTCATGGCACCGCTCCTTCTCTCTCTGCTGATGATTGCTGGGTCAGTAACTTTGTGCTGGATTGGGTCAGGGGGCGCAGTCTGGTTTTGTCCACCAGCTTTGGGCTGTGAAGGCTAATACCTCCTGACACACTCAGCTCCATCAGTCCTGGCAGCATCATTTTAGTAATGCAGAAGTCATCAGGGCCTGGGATTGCGTGAGGGCTCTCATCTGGAAACCCAAACAACCTTAACCTCATTGAATTCCTGTTGATGAACACAAAAATTAATGAATGGATTTCGTTGCTACTTTGTCTCATTGGATTACAACATATTGTTGGGATCAATGTGTGGATTGTTTTTTTGTTTTTTTTTCAGTGATCTGGGTTCATTAAAGAGATAAAACTTCAAATCATTTGCTCATGTTAAAGTCCATACAAATACACTCCTGAATGAGTTGAGAGGTTGCTGCAATTTCAGTTCAAAGGCCAAAGTTTAATCTGAATTGTGTGGCCTCTTTAGCTGGTGTGCTGGTCTTTTCTAACCACACTCCACTTCCTTTATGGGCACTCAACTGAATTGTTGCTTAACCTGCGCAGTGACCCTGCCACATGCTATCTGCACCCTTCTACCCCAGATCCACCACTACACTATTCCCCTTCTGGGCAAGGGTTTTGCTATGCGTCAAGACAGAGCCACACACTTGCGAAGGGAAATCCATAAACCTTGTGTTAGGGCAGAGAAAAAAAAGTCAGCACCAGTGCTTACTCATCTGTTAAAAACGGAGTGATCTGCAAAGTTTGTATGAGAGGGTTTTTGACGGTGCCCTGCTGCTTTGTCAGTGCAGCACATGCTGCAGGCACTGGCATCCCCTATTGCCTTCCAGGTCATTGGCCAGGCTCAGCAGGAGGTGGGCTTCTAGCCCCATGACACGTCCCTGATTCACAGCTGGATCCGTAACAAGGTATCATAGCAAATGAGTCGGTAAAACATCACTGGCTTGAAGAGCATGAAAAATTGTCATGATATCATTTGTAATTCCTGATGTGGTCTGCCGTTAGTAGGAAAGAGACACAGAGCGTAAGAGAGCGAGACCTCGTAATGAAGGGGTTTTATTCCTCCTTACCATCTCCACCAGTCTCAGTCCCCTCTCCCCTCCACCACCCCACCCCACAGCCTGACCCCCAAACCGATGCCTGAGGGGAGAAATCCAAGCTAATGTAAAGAGGCAATAATTAAACATCTCGTGATTCTCAACCAAGAGGCTTATAGGTGTTGCACTCTTAACATGAGAGCTTTATGACACATTGTCCGATTCCTGAACGTGTTGTTTGCTCCTCATTACACATGACTCATGAGTGGTCGTGTCAGATTGGGCCTGTCCTGGTGTGTTGTTGTGATAGTGGTGATGTTTGGAGAGGTTGTCTTGGGTAAATTAGCAGGAGTTAGTCAAATGTTGACAGAAATATCACGGCTGCTGAGCAAGTAATTCAGTTCATGATACTATTAACTTTTTTTTTTAAAGAGCTTTGCATGATATTAACTTTTAGTGCACAGTGTTGCATGTAATTTTATTATAATTTTTTTTATATGAAAAATCCTTTTTCAAACTTGTATACTTTATGAATCATTGGTAAGGATGTTTACCAATTTATAACAATATTTGAATAAGAAAAACAATTAATCTTTACCTCATAAAACAGCTGTTTGTTGTCTCTCTGGTACATTGTGTCACTGCTGTTAATAAAAATGTTTGTAGGAATATATAATTAATTTCTAAGAATGAATAATCAACCAAAGAAACAATTATGTATATACTGAATTTTGTCCAATCCTCTCTGCCCAAATAGAAAATACTATAAAAAATATGCATTATGCAATAAAATTAGATACATAAACTCTTATGATCTTTAACCTTTCTATGTTTAGAGTACAGTTTGCTGTGAGGTTGTGTGCGGGTTTGATGGATGCAAAGAATGGACAAACATCAGCTCCCTCTAAAACCACAATGGAGACCTTGGATCTAAATGTCATGGTTTCATAACGGATACACTGACATTTGTGTGATGGGATTTAGCCATGGGTTAATATAGCCATTGCTGGCACACTGCATTGATGTCCATCTCACTTGGGCTGTGAAGTCTATCTCACCATTTTTTTTCTGGTGCCCTCACAGAGGTTTCTTTCAAAGGGATGAATTGGTTTCTATGCTGGTTTAAACCAATTATTTTATCAGAAAAAACTGTTTGATATGTAGGTTTGTTTTATATGATGTTAATGTGCCTCAGGAGCTATTCAGATCATTCTGTTTTTTTGGGGGGGAGTGTCGGGTAGTCGGTGGGGGCTGCTGGGGAAGGCAGGCGATCAGCATTAAAATCAGAGCCATGTAAATCTAATCAATTATACAGTTTTTCAGATAAAATGTTGGTAAATCAAAACACATTTTCCAAAAGTCACAGTATAATGAGAAATTTAAATTGGAAACAGAAACCATTTGTTTATTATAAATGCCAGGGTGAGGTGGTGACTTGCCATCCATAAATTTTGTTATCCTTTCATATTCCTTTTATCTATGACTACAGCTTTGGCACTCGTTCAAGATTTTAATGAACCCAGACTTCTGAGGCATCAAGGCCTAGTGATGCATTGTCCATTTGGATGGGGGAGTTCAGAGGGGGACAAAGGCGAAAAGCACTCTCCTTTGACATAATATTTTATATTCTGTTGTCTTACAGGGGGGTCATTAGGTGATTGCAACATTCAACAACATAACAGATTGACAAGAATAAACACATATTCAGCATATATCTGGAATTAACAACCAGGCTGATGAGCTTGTGCACATGTCTCTGTGTGTGTGTGTGTGTGTGCCTGTGTGTGTGTGTGCATGTGGCAAAGGGGTGACTTGAATCAAAAAATAATTTTCTTTGCTTTATGAGGACACAGAGAACCCCCCTGCTCTGGCGCGACCTGGTGTCGGCTGCTTTCTTGGGCTCAGAGGTTCCTAGGGGAGA
The DNA here is from genome assembly GCA_900323345.1 of Pseudochromis fuscus. Classification (NCBI taxonomy): domain Eukaryota; kingdom Metazoa; phylum Chordata; class Actinopteri; family Pseudochromidae; genus Pseudochromis; species Pseudochromis fuscus. The sequence continues at coordinate 25,358 of OOFC01017860.1, forward strand.
CCAGAATGGAAGTTGAGCATCTTGCTGTGATCCAAAGAAAGTGTGCCAAATGCTATCAAAACTGGATTAGTAGACAACAATTGTGTTCGCTGAACAGGAGGGGGAGGGAAAAAAAGTAGTTTCCAAGTAACCCATGGATGGAATTTTCCGACTCCATTGCATTTTTATCTCATGTAGGAAAGGATGCGCACACATGACCACGTTTCCTTTAAAGGCACAGTTTTAAAATGTCCGTTTTCTTACCTGGAATTTATTTCAAATTTACTGTGTGAAAAATATTCATTCAGATCATTTCAGATGTTGTGACCCAGGAGGATAAGTCGTGTTTCATTTGTGTTAATATATGTTTTTATGTGTCCTCAGTGATCCAGAAAGGAGAAAGCATCTATTGGGAATATCACTTACTCACCACAAAAGGTAAAAGGTGAAGCCATGTCGACGTTAAACTTCTTGTCACAGATTATGTACGTGCATTTTTTACTTGTAACTGGAAAAAAATGAAATTAAAAAAAGAAAAAATTGTGCCACTTTTTATTCACTTTGATGGCACCATTGTTGAAGCCAGGACACTTTCTGACTCTATGTGGGAAAACTGCAGTTAGTGTGAGTGTTTTTTTTTTCTACTGAAGGAAGACCAAAAAAATGATCGTCATGGACTTGAGACCTTTCCTCTGCTTCTTCTCAGTGTCTGCCATGAGATACATTTGCCTCTACAACCTTCTTAAAGTACAGTAAATCCAACAGCACATTCACATTTAAATACAAACACGGCCCCAATGGCTGTCCTCTGAATGCTGACATTTAGAGCAAATCCCCTGCTGACTTAATCATGGCAAATACTGCGTGTCATTTGTGCACCACACTCGGACCTGGCTGATGGTAGTGGTAGTAATTCACCACTGCTGTGAGAGACAACTCCTGGGGTGATGTGCCTTGTGCTCAAAGCTCTTGTTTCTCTCAAGCTTCAGACTGTCTCTTCTGTCTCATTGAGCAGAAAGACACCAGTGCAGAGAGACTGTAGCAGACAAAATAACTTTGTGACTTTTAAATAACTTCTGTGATTCTTCTGAATTAGACTTTAATGGCAGTGCGTTTAATTACAACTGTTGGGTAATGTACCACGCGTTTTTCTTCTCTCCACAGCAATCACCTGCCACTGTTTGCCCCGTGTTTACCTTCCCATGTGCTAGCAGCAGCCCAGATCCCGCCCCTCTCATCGCTGTGGCTAATCAGATCACTCGAGCCGCACGTGGGAACTACACATCGAACCAATCACTGCTCGTTCTTTGGCGCGTCATCGGAAAACATGGCGGCGTACATCAGCAGAGCAGTGAAACGACTTGTTCCACAGTAAGTCAGTCTATGTTTTGTTTTTATTTCTTCTCCTGGTGAATTTGCCTTTTCTCTCGTAGCAAAAAGTCCCTCAACAACATTTAAATGCGCTAATTTCGATCGATACTTTTCCTCCCGTGTGACGTTAGTAGTTGTTGGGGGAATGTCACTTTTTTGTAAGCTGAGGAGAAGTAGGACACTTGGAAACACTGTTTCTCACCATTATACTGTTTTCTCATTAGTCTGCGTTTGTCACAATAACGAAGCTTGTAGTTCTGTGATGCAAACGTATATGTTTGTAAAACGCTGGAAATGTGGGTGAAACCTGTGACAGCTTGTGACAACAAGAGGACAAATGCTGGTGTTGTGCAACTTCAGTGGGTCTCAATCAAGGAGATATGCCAGATAGAAAATAGATAAATTGTCAGTCATGTGTAGCCCTTCAGGTGACTTTGTGAATTTGAAGATTTTGGGGAATATATGTAATTTATGTCTTGGAGTTATGAGATAATGAGAGGCGTGATGGCAGAGTCATGACTCTTAAGAGTTGAAGCCAGGAGGCTGTTTGCCTGGATCAGCATAAAAACAGGAGAAAAGATTTACTTGACTTTCTTTACATCTGCAGCATTTCTGTATTTGGAGTGTACTTCTTTTTGCTTTCAGTTGTGTTTTATTTACCTTCAGTTGTTTTCAAGATTTAATATATTTATTGTCACACCAGTTTTTACTTAAGTACAATCATGTGAAACAATTTGGTTAGGGAGAATGAAAATAGTTAGGAGAACAGAAAGTTGTTGTTTTAGTATATTGCACAGTTTGCACTTGTGTGTGAGTCAGTGTGTCAGTGTCAGGTTTGTTTTCTGATACACCTACACTGTAAATCCCACCCACTCACTCCACTTAAAAGTACTGAAAAAAACCTACACACACACCTTTTAGTTTAGTGCAGTACACAAACATTAAGGATAGTAGCACACTTGACACAAATTAACTGGGAGTTAGGCCTTTATTGTGTACTAAAAAATAAATTACTCCAAACTTCTTCACCTGACACAAACTAGGATGTGTTTGTATCAAGTGAATATATGTGGTTTTGACAGTTGTGAACATCTGTATAGTTTCATGGATTTACAGTGTAGCTAAAGCTGATAATATCTGATACAGTTATAATGATTTACCTCAAAATATATATTATTTTCATGGGTTTAGAGACGGTGTTGATTCAACAATGTAGTTATTTTAAAATTGTGGCGCTAGTAAGCTGTATTGCATTACTTGTAGTGGTGGTATTTCTAATATAAAGTCTGACCTCAAGGACAAAATAGGTTGGACAACATATTATATACACCTTAGGAGTAAAACATAAAGCCAAAATACACACAGCTTTACAGAGCTGTCCATTTCACATTGGTGTATTGACAGGATCCTTGAATTAACATGCTCATAAACAGTAAATAAAATTTATATCAAATAGTATTAAATTCCTTAATATTTACATTTTAGAATAGTCATGTAATAAAGTAGTTTTCTTACCATTTAGTGTTAAGATAACTCCAGTGCCCATGTGACTTTGATTTCTATATCAATTGAGGAGGTAAAAGCTTAATAAAATTATGATAATGAGTGTGATAATGGTGTGACTTTGAATCAAAGCGTGTCAACATATGCCAAACATACGCTGATTACATGGTTTAAATGCGTCATTTGATGCAAAGGTCAGTGGTGTGCTTAATCAGAAGTTCCAGGTGATAACTGTTGACATTTGCGTATTTACTTTATTGTATTTTTTTCATGAGCTTTCTCTGTTTTATGTAATATAAACTGTTTATTTAGCAAAAATATCTGACATCTCAAAGCACTTGATCTTATTGATGCAGATGTTAGCATTAGATTACCAAGTCCAGGTCAGGGTGACATTACTAGGTTTTATTTATCACATAGAAACAACATTAAAAGCAACATTTCCAGCTCAAATTGCTTCTTTATCTGTTACACGGGCATCTGATCACCTCAGTTGTATCAGTAAGTAAATAGTTGAGTCCCTCCTATGGGTCTGACACTTCACTAAAATACAAAAGTAGCAACTTTGGTGTCAGGTGGCACTACAGGAAAGGTCAAACAAACACCCAAATCACCAAAAGCCTCATCCTCTGGACGCCATGAATTTCTCTGCAAACTTTCATAGCAACCAAAGCAGTGGTTACAATGACTATCCAAAAGGTCACAGTGTGAGTGGGGTTAAAAATGTCAGTGTATCTATAAAAATAGTAATGTAAACTCTCAAATTTATGTTGTTTGCTATTTTTTAAAAACCTCTTCCTGGACATGGTTTAGGTGCATTTCTGAAAAACTAGGCCATGAGATTCAGTGATGGATTGTTTTTCTTGCCTTTTTAATAAATTGTCATACGAGTCTCTTCAAAGGTGTAATGACAAACTTCTCGACTTCGATGTCAGTGTTGACTTGAGTGGATTTAATATTTTAGTAAAGTGTCTGTTCTGGTCAACAGCATTGTGACATGTGGCTCTAATTCAAGGCGCATGAATTTCCAGAGGCACAAAGCTGATGATCCTGCCAAATTAGAGTGTGAAGTGACTGTCACGCCAGTCTGGTGTGTGTGTGTGTGTGTCTTTCTTTTTGTGCTTGTGGGGATAGCCTGGACAGATTAAAAATAAAATATTCTTTTCCTCAGTCATCTCTCTGTTTACTTCACACTATCTAAAATTATTATTTTTTTTAAACAAAACTATCTTTTTTTTTGTTCAAATGATTTCCTGATGTACTGTGAATTGCATATTTTAAAAAAAATCTACAATCCTAATGGGATTAATATTGAGCTTTGACTGGTGTTTCTGAGCAGCAGTGCACTAAATGGTTAAACGCAGCCCTCTCAGATGGCTGGAAGTAGGAGAGGAATGTGTGTGCTTGTTTTATGGACAGCCTAGAGCCCTCGCCCTGGCATTGGCGGCAGACTGCTCTTTGTCACAAACACCCTCGTGTCAAAGATGCAACAGCATCCTGGAGGAAGCATTGACTGCCGCTATGAAGTCGACAAGTGATGAAAGTAGCCTAGAGGTTGTCAATTAAGAGAGCCAAGGCCTGGACCTTATAAGTTAATGGGCAGTTTCCCCTCTCAGGGCCTGCTAGGGCTTTATAGCACAGCTTATAAAAACCCTAAGTGTAATGCACCCCTATAACGTTTTCAATTAAGAGAGGGGGCATAAAGCAGCGCAGACACTTGGCAGTCATGCTAGAATGTTTATAAAGTGGCATTTGGCATAAATTGGGAGGGAATTTTCTATTGCCCCAGTTGTTTTAAGCAGCAGCTACTGTGCAGAATTTTATTTTGATGGCACTTCATGCTGACTGGAAGCATTACAGACTTCCTGGTGTCTTCCCATTACCAGTTCTCTTAGCTTGGTCATATGGACGCACAGCTAGAAGTTTAAAAGCCCCGTCTTCTCTGTAATAAAACAGATTAGAAACAAGACTGAATTTTAATATACATGCGTAATATTGTATACACTCCTTTATATTAGCACAAAGTGTCATTATAAATGCATTTTAAATTTAATTGGCTAATTTTAAAACCGCATAATCCCATTTGCGTGTAATTCAATTAAAGAAATAAAAACCTAATTATCGCACACGCCACAAAGCCCTTGTTTGTAATGCTATTAGAAATATGCAATAATTCTAAATGCTTCGCCAAAATCCCTTCGCTCATCTGCTGTCTCTCTCCGCGGCCTGAGCTTTCATTGGCTTCCGGTAGAAAAATAAATGAGTGTTGAATAAACACCCGAGTGTTGACACCTCATTTCCTCATTGATTGGTGGTGGAAGGCGAGCTTGAGGTGTGTGTGGCCATAATCCAATCAAGCAAGAAAACAACCACGGGGACTGTGTAACCAAATTCTGCAGCTACGGGAGGGCGGGGCAAGTTAACCTCAAACCTTCTGCCCTTCTTGAACCATTTAATGGTTTATCTAATCTCTTCCATTCTTGGCCACACGGAACTTTATTTTGAAAAATCCTCTTTTTCAGTCCAGAAGGCTGAATTCCCAAAATACATGATGTTGAATCTACATCGCAACGTCACTGCCTGTGTTCACTATTGCTTCCTTTTCTCTCTTTTTTTTTTTTATTTGGGTTTTTTTGAGCCGAAGAATCAATAAATCGCTCTATTACCTGTTGTTGACACAGTTAAGCTTGCCTTTGAAATCTGTTACAGAGCTTTAAGTTAACACATGTTGCAGTGTGAAAACAAAGCTCCGGCGACCGGCGTGGGGACCAGCTGAGTAAACAGGGGCTGAGGGAGCAGCGATGAGGGGATGGCGGTGGAGAGAGTGAGAGAGGGAGGGAGGGAGGCCTACACACTTGTCCGACTAAAGGTGGATCCATACGGCCAGCAGATGGATATGTTAACCTGTATCCCCATAGTGGAAAAAGGGATTGAGGGGGAGAGGGGGGAAACAAAAAAAACACAACCAAAACAAGTGTCTCTGCTCCATTACTGAAGCCTTTGATCAACGGCACATCTTTTGGGACTTCTTGTGACCCCACAGCGCACATGGAATTGCATCTGTATAAACACGACCGAGGAGGAATGTGTGAACAATGCAACAAAAGAATTTTGTTCTCGGAGCATGGGGTGGACTTGGCTAACGGGTGGTTTATGTGGTTAAGGGTTTGAGCGTGGTGGTCGGGAAATATTCTCTGTTTTGAGTGACAACACAAGTGGGGAAACTTGTGTTTTTGCTTTGTGCAGATGTGAGCCAATACAAGTGCTGTGTTGAAATGATCTTGGGTATTATATTTATTTAATTAAACGACTAATTATTTATGCTTTGTGCAGTTTCTTGAACCTGTATGTTCTGCTTGGGGACTTACATGTGATGTCCTGACTGGCTATAGCCAACTACCTCCACCCTATTGAACTGCATTAAAGCATTTACTGTAGCCATGACTAACAATTTCTAATAAAGAGTGAGTTCAGCTGGCACAGTTAAGCCCATGTAGCATTAATTGGGTAGCAGGCAAAGTTGTGTGTGGGCAGGATATTGCTTCCAGGTTTTGGAGTCAGCTCCTCTCTGGAAAGGCCACTGAGGTTATTTTGGCTAATAAATAGATACAGATTCAGTTTTCAGCTCAGAAACCTGTAGGGGTAGTTTGGTGTCACCGGTATTAGGTAGTTCAGATCAGTTATTAGGGGAAAATCTATCTTGTCCTGTCCCCTGTTTAGTTCATTTTTTCTTCTTCTGCCACAATGGTGTGTTTTGGTCTTCTCACGGTACTGAGGTTGGCTCATTGCCATGGTGATGGTCGGCTAGTTCCAGGGCGATGAGGTGTAATTTACCCAGCATTTCCTGTCTGATACACAGCACCCTAATGAGTAAGAGGCCTGCTTTTATAGCAGAGTGTTTGTTAACCAGGCACAGCAGGGAGAGTTTTGTGTGTGTGTGTGTGTGTGTTTGTAACATTCTGCCTTGACATGCTTAAGTGTGTGTACACCTATAGGTGAGACCGTGTGTCTGTAACAGCACTGGGGATCGCACCGAGGCCACATAGCTGCAGTTCTCGCTCTGACCCCTCGGTGTCAGTGTTGACAGTTTGCCTTTTGATGAGGTCTTCAAGAGCAGCTTGGGATTTCTGTTCTAGTAGCAAGTGAGTGAAGCTTTATCTCATGAATTTCCCCTCATTAAATAAGCCCACGCTGTCACTCAGTGACTGTCCAGGAAAGTCCAAAACACGTTCAGAATATCAACAACTGTAGCTTCTTGATAAAGTTGTACTGCTGTGGAGGGGGAGTCTTTTTTCCTCTTGTTAGATGCATCTTGTCACCAGGATAAGAAAGTGTTTGTAAAGTGATTATTTACACCAGTGGTCCTCAACCACCGGTCCGGGCCCTGGTACTGGTCCGTGAGACAGTTGTTACCCGGCCATGCAGAAAGAATTAATGATTTATATAAATTTTGTTGTATTGATCGTTATAGTCTGGATGATGTTTTATTTTGAAAAACGACCGGCTTCTCTCCGACTTACCTTTCGTCTGTTTTTCTTGACATGTCAATACGCTTGTCTTGGTCACGTGATCAGATACGTTAGCTAACAAATAAGTACGCAAACTAGCGAAAATGAGTAAAAGAAACCAAACGTCTTTTAAGAGCGTCTTCGCAACGGGGAAACATTTGTTTTTTTGTTTTTTTTTTTATTCTGGTCGTGTCATTTTACTTTAGCTGTATTTATCTGCCACACCTTGAAGGCCGGTCCGTGAAAATAATGCCGACATCAAACTGGTCCGTTGTGCAAAAACAGTTGGGGACCACTGATTTACACGACTAGAAACAATATTAGTGATGAAACTAGGTATTTGTAAGATGCATGTGACGTTGTGATGATGGACGTCTGTCAATTTTGACAGTTTATAGACTTGACGATCAGCTGGTAAATTCATATTCATCATAATCTCCTCTTAATGGCTTGAGCTTAACTCAATAGCTGCATAACACTGAAACAAGTAACATGGTGCAGGGTGTAGAGGCAGAGAGAGTGATGGAGATTTGGAGTATTTTCCTAAATCTACACACAAATATTGTCATAATGAAGTATTGAAGAAGTAGGTCATTTGGTCCCTCAGCTCTACAGTTTATGGTGTAATTGCTTGCCAGTATTTTTGTTTACTGGTGTCACAGGAAACAAAATAATCAATAGCACACCAAACTTTCCAGAGAAGCCAAAAGTGATTTATGTTTTTTTTTTTTAAGTTAAAAAAATAAAAGTATTTTTCTTATCTGAGCAGGGAACATCGAGCTGTCTGATTTCTTTTGGTATTTTTGCCAAATTTGGTACTGGTTTATAACTTCTCATCACATCACTGGCACTGGCACCGGTTGCAGACAGGCAGCCTCCTGTTAGCACTACACTTCATTAGAACCAGGTTTCAGTGGTACCACACACATTCAAACAGCGGGGCCATCTCCCCGGCATCAAAGGATATTTTATACAAAGGGTTGTCTCTGTGTCTGTCTTCCCATCAGTGTCTGCTAATGATGCATGCTGCACACATTTTTAACATTGACACCCTCCTCTTCCCATCACTCATTCACACTCTCAATCTCTTAATGTCTGATTTCATTCTCCTCTCCCTCTCCCTCTCTCTTTCTCCCCCCTCTGCCATTTGTGGTGTTTGTTTGGCTGCTGGGTTTTGTTTGTTTATTGTTTCCAGATGGCAGACGCAGACTTCATTTGTGTGGCTTTCAAGTTCCCAGAGAGCTTTTTACTGCCTTGGCTCAAGCGCTTATCCTGTTTCCTCTCGCCAGGCTTTATGATGGGCCCTTTTTATACGTAGCAACTGGAAACAACTGTCACTACCAGTCTGCATCGGCGGCGACCGGGAGAAAGTGTCTGCGTTTCTGTGCACTCTGCATCCCGACGTCTTCATTACAGACAAACACGGCCGATCTTCAGATGAGGATGATGTTTCTTTCCCCCAGAGGGTGAACTTCACCGGCTTCATCGTAGACAGAATACACGCCATCGCTACTCCGCATCATCATCAGCAGCAGTCCCACAGAGAAATAGGATAACAGTGTGCAAAACTAATTCTTTGTTGACATGATGGCAAGGCAGGATGCTCACAGTAGTGATGAAGCTGGTAGTGTTGTTTTTTTTTTTTTCTTGCTGAGTCTAGTCTGGGCATCATTAAGCGCTGTGACATCACTTATTTACAGGAACCCAGGAGGGCAACTCGCCCAGTAAATGTGGGGGAGGACCAGTGCATGTCTTTACTCATCGGATGCGGTTTTAAGACGGGGCCGTAATCAAAGCTCTCAGCTATATAAAACCCACCCCTTCTCCTTAAGGAGGCCTTTTTCTCCTGGCTGCTGCTGAATGAGTGATTACCCTGGCATTCCAACCTGCCTAATCCCATTTCTAGCAGCGATTTAACAGAAAGTAGCGGTGGCCAAAGTACTGCATTCACTGACCCACCTCACAAAAACCAGTCAGCGGAAGCAAATGTCAAACTCCAGCTTTGTATTTCTGTGAGATTATAACAAACTGGCTGAGCAGACACATTTTTTCAGGTGGTTTCTGGGAAGCCAGCTGGGCCACCGTCTTTGCATTGAAAGTTGACGATGACATCATCTCTAATTACAGGGTAACTGTTTGTTTACTATCTATGCGGTCCATTGTGTGCAGCGGGACAGGGGCCACGCTGCCGTATATGTCGCGGCGCGGTCCACTACGCTAACCCACTTGTGACCCCGCACAAGGGGATCCGAGCTGAAGTGTGAGGGGATCGGACTTTAATGTTCACGTAATCAGTGGTGTTTGTGTTTTACCACCACTGAGCGCCTGGCTGGCCGGCTAATCTCATCAGGGTTTGGGCTCTGGAGCTGGGGTGAGGGAGAGGACAGCCTAGCATGACCCATATCTCCATGCCAGGACGGCTACAACACTGCGGCTCCACTGCGCAGCTCCATCAGAGTTTACTACGAGGCCCTTTGCCAGGGTGTTTACTACTGAACTGTCTGGCACAACAAGATAATGCCTGTACTAATGCCCTCTAAGGACACAGCCACTCTCGCATAGGAGGGTCTGCTCTTTTTTGTTTCCTGCCAGACTCTTTGTAACAACTTTGTAATCACAAAATTAGACTGTGTTGTAACAGTTTTTTTTAAATGGATAGTTATTTTATACTCTAATTCATTCAGATTTTATTTATAAAGCAGAAAATATATAAGAAAAAGAAAAGAGGGACATTTAAACAATTTTTTCTTTGGTCAAATATTTAGTTCATTCATAAAACTGCGTGTTTGGTTAGTTACACAGTCCTTTGCAAAACCTTCCTCCATGTTGCATCTCATGTGTTTAGCCTTTGGCGATCTATAAAACCTGCTGCTCAGATCTTTCTCAATGTGTTAGCTGCTTGCGCAACAACTTTTTTTTTTTTGTTTTAGCTGTTTTATTGTACACTGAGTTCTGATTGCTCCATAACAGCCAGTGTATCCAAAACTACTGTTCAGGAATACGATTGAATTAACACCCAACAGTGTGAACAGAGACATTTTGTGAGCTTTTAAAGATTTACTGCCAGAAGTTGGACTGCATAGAAATACAAGTGTACCTAATAAACTGGCATCTTGACATAACCGTTTCCTCTACCTTGGAAGTCAGTAAGCGGTTGTAGGGTAAGCTCAGCCAAGTGCCGCTAATCCCCATCAACAATCAGGCAACATGACTAAGGTCATGTTCAGGCCTTCGTTAGCTCTGCACGCAAGAAGTATTTCTGCTGTTTGTCACGGAGGGAAAATCAGAAACATCCAATAAACTTTCAAAATCAAGGATCTCTTTCTAGATTGTTGTTGGATTTTACACCAGAGATGGCAAAATTGTAGCTAGATGTTTACGCTTTTTAAAATGTATAATAACCTTAATAACAAATCTGAGAAACACAAGTCATGTGAGGGTATAAATTCATTCATACACCCAGTATTATCATTGTTAGTTCATTTACTTTCAGCAGGTTGTATGAAAGGCTTGTTTGAAGTTTCCTTTCCAAATACCCACGTTGTTTTTTTAGTGAACTGACACCATTTTACTCACTCTTCTGCGCCCACGGGAGGTCAGAAACCTGCTTGGTCCTCTCCCTCATCTCGCCATCCAACCACAACATACACACACATGCACACACACACAGGAAACAAATCAGCAGCTGGCTGTTTGATGGTCTAATTTAAACCAGTGGATATTTTTGAGCCGTTTCAATCCCCTGACGTCTGTGCATTTGTGTGTGGACACAGGGGCGTAATAAATGTAGTTCCTTTATGCGAGCGATGGACAGTTTTCCTGTTTTGATGTTAAGACATGATTCTACATATTTAGTTTTCCATTTTATTACAAGGCTAGTTATTGACATGAATGCCAGGAAAGCCTGCACCACCCTTTTGTGAGTACCTTTTGATCCACAGTTCACATTTACTCACGTTTCATCTGCCTCGTTGGGCTCCAAATACAACACACAGACGGTGTATTTTCACACCCAACTCAAGTCATTAAAATGCCTTCTTGCAAATCACCTTACAGTAACACATGCACGCCGACACTCATGTGATATTTGCACCGCTCGGTGGCGGGGATACCTTCTCATTGGAGCATCAGATCCAGTTTTGCACAGGCTTGATTATCCTTTAATTTGCAATAATAATTAACGCAGGGATACTCAGACATCCATCTGGGAACACGTGTTCAGATCAAACAAACCATTTAAAAGAGTTGAAATTCTCGCCCATGCCTAATTATCACCTAATAGCTGATGTGACAACAAACAAGTCATTATTATCTCTTCCGCTTCTGTTAGCCCAACCCACAAATGGAGGTACCTCTGTGGATGGTAATAAAGGGTTAGTGTTTATGAAAATTGATCCTGGGCGCTAAATGCATTAAACGTTTAATTTAGATTTTAATTTAACTCCTCCCCAATCCTAGATTTTGGTCGAGGATTTGTTGTCGTGCCTGTGTTGTGGTTGCTTCAAACACAAAGAAGTTGCGCTCATGAAAATTCATGAAGTGTAAAAAACTATCTATTATCCGATATTCCCTCAATCGAAAAAAAACGGTTTAAGATGTTTCGCCTATATGCTCTCAACTGGTTCATTTGTTTAGCCAAGTGACCTTCTACCCATAGTTACTAAATCAATAGATTAAAAACATGCCTTGTGATGTTAAACACTCGCACACATGCACACATAGACACACAAACACAAGCAGCATGCTAAGTTAGCTTATCTTTGATGTACACCGATTGACAAAGAGACTCCCTCCTATCAAAGGATTACAAATAAACTCCAGTGAAAAGACTGATGCACAAAAGGTGGCCTATGTTCTCTCTGTTTGTTTGTTTTGAAATAAAGTCTGTTTTGAATTTGTAGTTTGTGTTTCTGCTTTTGATCTTTATGTACCACATCGCGCAATTTTTTCCCCCCAGCTCCGACTATAAGAGCATCAGGCTGTATTTAGCATGAACCGTTAGATAATGCGCTGACTCAGATGGCAGTATAGGCCAGACCACGAGCAAATTGCCATGCCTTTTAGTCCCATCTTCGCTGATGCGGTACTTCCTCGAGCTTTTGTCTTCAGTTTGGGGCACAGCTGTCAGGCTAGGTGCTATCCACGCTCCCCTCCCAAAAACCTCAGGCCACGCGCCACTGCACCCCAAACACTAAATAGGCGCATTAGACACACCATGTTAAGGGCTGCTGGTGTTTGAGCTGTGGCTTTGGGTGCTTGTCTTGTCCCATGGCCAGAGACATGTGCATTATCACACAGACACACTCGCAGCTGCACACCACACCGCAAAAAAGTTATCCCGTGTGCCTTCGATATAAGACAATAGATCTACTGAATGGTGTAAAATGTCCTTTGTCCTATCGCTGACTTCTGTTGTGTCTGTCTGGCCATTGACCCCTCGCCATCCTTTTTTAGTTTTTCCTCACCCCGGCTACAGATGCACTGTGAAAATACCCACAAGGCCTATCTCTACTCATACGTAGTGTTGCAGATTTTGATTATGCACCACTGGCATCACACCTCAGCAGGATGTATCCAAACATGAAAATTAATTCACAGCTAAATGCTACTATATGCAGTCAGAGAGGGAGGGGAGGGGAGTGGAGAGGAGAGGAGGGGGGAGAATCAAACACAGGTTTACACTAGTGAACAGCCCCAGCATTAAGAAAGAGAGCCTAAAGGCAGGCATTCATTAATGTGCAAAGCAAATGAAACGGTCACTCCCCACCCTCCACCCATCCAAACAACACACATGCACATACACATCGATGCAGTGGTCACTTCATCAGGGGGAAGAGTCCTTTGATTGCAGGGAATTTCAACTGGTGTAAAATAAAAAAATTGACCTAAATAAAACATGTAAAACACTCCTTGAGCTGCTTTAAAATCAAGTTAATGATGAAGAAGAATAAAATCTGCATAATGAGCTGAGATTGTAAACAGTCTCACTCACAGGAGAGTCACATTGATCAGTTTGAAATTAGAAAGTTTGGAGAAGCTGCTTGCTGTGTTTATAACACAAACTTGTTACCTTTTTGAAACTGAGGCATGTTGTCCACCGTGTTACCTCAGCGTCGACGGATTTTCACACACTCCAGATCATGACATGTGTAAAGAAAGGACATCCCTCTCTCAGTTTGATATGCATCCGAAGGCATCCTGTCATGGGGACTATTTAGATGCCGCTAAAACATCATTTTTAGACTGTTATGAACTTAAGCATGAAAGTACTTGGGCATGACTTTGTCTCAGAGCAATGCAAATGGAATTACCCCCTGATGGTTTGGAATGCACCCAGCTGGCCTTTAAAAGGTGATAATTGGAAAATACAGGATGAAGCCACAGTCAAAGTGGGGACCTTGCGTAAGACTGAGTTAGCCACAGTGAAGATGGTGGACAGGGAGCAAGAGAAATATTCACAGAGGTATGAAAAGGAAGAATAAAAACAACAAATGTTGCTTTTTTATTTTCAGTGTTGTGAGATTGCACAGCCTGGATTGACACTTGGTTACCCTGAAGTGTAATTGAATATACTAGATGTATGTTTTTTAGATATGAATACCGTATTTTCCGGACTATAAGCCGCTACTTTTTTCCGACGCTTTGAACTTAAACACCGATGTTTGTCATGTATCGGCGCCACGAAGCTCGTTGGCGTTTTACAAGCTAGCATGCTCTATGCCGCTGATACATTTAGCGTCGTCACATTAGGCCTGGTCAGAGTGGACCACATGAAACTGTTTGAATAGATTCAATAGCGGCTTATACACAGGTGCGCTCAATAGTCCGGAAAATATGGTACTTCAATAACGAGAAAGCACTCAGAGAGCACAAACATCCAGCGAGGCATAATCTATGTTTGATCTTATCAAATTGTCGCTGTAGATTTTCAACAAAATACACAAAAATGTGACAAAGTTATATATTTAAAATTATATATAAAACATACAGTTTTGTTCCTTCGGTAATACCCTTCCTCCCCGAAACAAACACAAACTGTGACCTCTATTCAAATGTTTCCCGTAATGCTGCCAACAAGCTAAACCAACCATCTTGTCAGAAATAATTAATGCAGAACATAAAGTAGCCAATAAAAACCTTATCTAACAGCACAGTGATACACTGATAGCGACTAAAAGTGAAAGCAAGGCATTCAAGTTTACAAGTTATGTGTAACTATGCTAATAGTGGTTTGTCAACTTTGTCACAGCGGCTTTGACTTTTTTTTTTAATTCATAGAAACAGCCGTGGTGGTTGTTGGTTTGTTTAAAATATGCAAAATAAACTTCATAAACATAATTCAGAATGGCTAGCCAAACACAGGCTAGCACAGTCATGGTTTTAGCTCAGCTCTCCATACAGAGCTTGTATAGACTTAGCGTCATTGTAGATTATATGCATACATTACCGGACAGTTGCAGTAATAGTGGCAAAACTCTCACATATTAGCACCAGTGCCAGATTTGGCACCATCACTTTTGTTTTGCAACGTTAAAAAAAAGAAGAAGCTGTATTTCAATTGTATATTTTCAGGTGACAGAGTGTTGTGTGATACAGTGCAACACTGATCACATTAGTACTTCATTAGTACTATTTTGAATTTAGCACACATGCTGTCTGGGATCCCAGCCACATTTAAAACTGTTACATTGCAGAGGTAACACAATGCAAGGCTTAGTGTTTTTTTTTCCTAAATTGTCACTTGTGAAATTTAGCATACCGTTATCCCACTTTAATTTCTTCTTCACTCTTCATTATTGGATATTGTGTTAACGTGGTCAGATCAAAGCAGCTCATGGGAATTAAGAATATATCAAGGAACCTACTCAAGTTAAAATACACGTTTCTACTAATTTATAAAACCTGACGCAGCATTGCTTTACTTCTCAGGAAGGAAGTGCAGTGGGGAAGGTCAGGAGGCCGGTACAGGAGCTCTTCCTTTTACAAGTCAACATTCAGAGTGTTTCTTTACTTCTCTCCTTGTGTTAGCCTAACCTAGTGTAAGCCTGTGCATCCGGTCTCCATTACTGCTTTCTGTTCTTGGAGAATGTGACAGCGATAAGGCTCTTTTGAAGTCCGGGCTTTCCTGCAGGATCTAAAGGGACAAAAGCAGTAGCCAGTTACTAAATCCTGAACTTCACGACTAAGCTTGAAGAAATATACATGTCTTGTGTCTTGTGGCTGAGGGATTAGCATCGACCTGACTTAGCAAAGCAACAACTCTTCTGTGTGGATTTATAAAAACAAAACAAAACCCTCATTATGACATTTGAGTAACACTTTGATCATTAGGCTACGCTCCAATCTAAACAGTCTGCAGCAACATGTCAGCCGTCATGCCCCGTGTCAATCAGCAGACATTTCCAGTAACAATATGCCAACACCCATTCTGCACTGGTCAGGAAACCCTTCACTAGCTCCGAATGGAATCTTCTTAATGACTTCCTGTACCTGATGCCTGCTATCGCTATCTGGAGTCCAGCGATGCACCAGTTTGACTATACCCTGGACTTTTTGACCCAAACACTTCAGAAGCCCCCACTGTGGTAATGTCAGTAATACCAGATTCACTGTATTAAAACAGACTGAACCCCATAACTTCTGAACGGTCACCCATGGTTTGTCATCAGCCACCCAAGCACTATGTCCTCAGACATACACTATCACTGTTACACGACAGCTATACAAAACTTGTCTTGGTACTGGGAAGGATTTTTATGTGTTTTGGCGTCGTTAAAAGGAAAATTAGCAAACAGTCTAGTGGCTGGTTGCCTTGTAAGTAGATTCCTATGCGACGGGGGGCTAATGTTGCCGTGTGTTTACTTTAATTTAAACTCAGAGACAATAGTTAAAAGGATTTATGTACAATGGTAATTTATGTAGAAAGCATGTGATCCCAGAGTTTTAATCTCTACAACTGAGGTAGTGATTGCAAAGTGACCTAATGCTCTGGAAAGGATACAGTAAGGTCTTTATTTAAAAGCAATGTTGCTTTTACAGTGTTGGTTTGTTGAAGCCAATAATGTAAAAACAGCTGATAACATAATAAAGTTGCCTTTTTTGAAATGTACTAGGCCATTAATGTAATAACTGGCCAATAACGTAATAAAAGTCCTGAATCAATAACGTAATAAGTTTTGGCTAATAACGTAATAGTTTATTATGTTATTGGCTCAGTTATTACATTTGCAAAGTTTTTTCTTTTACCAGGCCAACAACATAATAAGCAGCCAATAACGTAATAAATTATTACGTTATTGGCCAAAAATTATTATGTTATCGGTTCAGGACTTTTATTACGTTATTGGACAGTTATTAAGTTATTGGCCTATTACATTTCCAAAAGGGCAAATTTACTACGTTATTGGCTGTTATTACGTTATTGGCTTCAACATAGTTTAAGTAACAAATAGTGGAGTTCATGTGAATTAATGAATAATATTTTCCTCAAACTCTTAATTTTACAATCAAGTTCATGAATTTTTTTTTACTAAGTCCTCAGCTATGATCCATACCTGAGAAAGAAAAATGACCTTCACTACAGTAAAACATCTTTCCGAGCTACTTTCATTATATTGAGGGCTGTATTGAGGGAGTTGCTGCCAAACAAATTGAAAATGTCACTCTGAGCTTAGTTTCCATGATCCTCCCTGTAAGGGAAGGAAGGGGCTCTGGTTATTGCCCACCCCCACCCACACCACACCCTCAATGGAGAAATGGGCCAAGGTAGGGTCCTGCTCTTTCCCCGTCACTTTCCACATTGTGGCCGTGTCTGTGTTTGTGTTTCTGAATGTTTCATCTACTGACACGTTATCATTTGGTTTCCATCATCAAGTTTGACAGTGTGACACCTTGAGTTTACCATTAAACCAACGTTAACTAGTACTATGGCGCCGTAGTGCCACCATTCACCTGTCATGTTGAAGCGTATGCTTTAAAATGTCATGCTGATTGACATTAAAATGATGAAAAATTGCCTACACAATTACCAGTTGTCGTGGTAGGAATTTTGAGTGGTTGTTTTTTTTTCAGCCCAGTTCGATACAAAGTCTGGACCTCTAAATTTAAGTGTTGCGCAACTCTCGGACCACAGAATGCATGTATATGAGTTTCAGTTTGGATGATTTTACGAGTTGTTAGCTCTGAATGGTCTCAGCAGTGTGCGCCTTCAACTACACTACAACAAAACATGTTGGTTTTTATTACAATTTAAATTTGGCGCTCCTTAAATTCCTACTTAGTTTGGTAACTCCTAAAAGCAGAATCATAACAGAATATGGAGGATGAAGACATGACTGTTTCCTGGAGGCACTGAGTCTAAGCTACCACCAAGTATGATAGCGTTAATACAGTAATTGAAGTCCCCAGGCTGAGGTCATGAGAGAGGTCATGGATCCACTACTACACTCCTCATAAAAGTTAGACTCCAAAGGTTTCCTCCATCCAAACCTTAGTCTTACATATGGTCCAATAATAACTATAACTATTAATTATTGACTTTAATCAGCTGTATGTTAACTTTTAAAGTAATACACATTGCCACACATGCATATATTCTACTTTATTTGCAACATTTACATTATCAAACACTATCTGGTCGAGGGGGAACACCATGAAACGAAGGCTGTGTTTGTGGAGCTCTTGCAGTTTCATGGGGCTCACTGACTCATCAGTGGCTCTGTTGCGGTGTAAGCTGGTACAAGAATTCTCTCCATGTGGTGCGCAACACCCGCGGAAACCCAGAGCTCTGACAATCTCACAATCCCAGCTTCCTATTTGCATCACAGCTTTTGCTACAGGAAATGTGTTGTTGATTTAATGATGCATTGGCGTGTAGGTCTGTTGTCGCGGAACAAAAGCGCTGGATTTTTGCGTAGCTATAACAGAATTTGAGGATTAAATTTAGATCTTGCTCACTTCATATGATTTAATAAAAAAAAAAGTAAATACTCCTGTTTTGTGGCGTAAAGTGCAAAGAGGGAGGAAATGGATTAACAGGTAGAGGAGCATTTTTTTTTGGCTATTCTACTTTGTATTTCGCATTACTATCTATAGATGTAGTAATTAAAGGTCATTGCAAATTGTACAGGCGTGTCTTATTAATGCAGGGTCCCAGGGACAAACTAGAGGGGCTTTCAGCTTACAATCCTTTTTATGTGGGGTGTGAGGAGGGGCTTTGGGCTACTATGGGGGGTTGTGGCCTATATAATACTTCCATGGTTTTGGCAGTCAGATTTTCAAGAAACTTCCTGGTGTGTCAGGATCAATCAGGCCTAAGCCAGTCTTAATTAAAGGCTTGGGGCTGGGCAGAAGTCGAGGGCAAAAGGCATCCCTGTTGGTTAAAAGAATGAAGCGTCTGTCATTACAACACTATGGGGAGCATCAGCTTTATTACTTAAAATTCCTCTTTAAGAAAAAAAAAAAAGTCTGACCATTCAGTGCTGGCACATACAAATGATGATTTATCCACATTTTTCTCCAAGTGAAATGAGGGACAGGAAGTAGTTGTAGTAGTAATAGTGGTGTTATGTTAGTAGCCCGGTCAGATGTCACTAAAATTTATATTTTGTGCCGATTTTTATGCATTCAAGAGCACCTCCGTACACACAATATTGTAAGGAAGCAGAGTTGATGTCAAGCATTCAAGCATGAAAGAAGAGTAATGCTCAATCTGTTATGAGAAATCTCCATTCAACCCTGCTCATCGTATTTTCTTTTTTTAAACGAATTATGTAAAGAAACAGGATTGAGAAGTACTCCATCTTTTTTTACAATAGAGTGTCAGAGGTTGAGCTTAAAACAAATTTAGTAGTAAATGAGTGAATTTCTGAAGCAATTTATTTTGCATGTCTCAAACTGATGCAGTTGTAAAACAGGTGCAGTTACGATATTCAACCACTTGGGGGCACAGGCAACTTACAGGGAAGGGATGAGGCGCTTGGAGCTCGGGTGTGAATGTTGTGCGTGGGTTTGGGGGGGAGTCGGGTGTGTGTGTGTGTGTGTGTGGGGTGGG